>KK351363.1:86808-97462 GCA_000671755.1 Glossina brevipalpis | reverse complement strand
GGTTGTCCGTCTATCCATCCATCCATTTTGCTTTGGATGTTTTTAAAATTTGAGATATGAAGCTTCGCTTTGGCATGCATGTGGAAAATGCATTCTTTACTCTTAACGACCGCATTTTAATTTTCTATTAGTGGGCGTGTGCGTGTGTGTGCGTGTGTGTTTGATTGATTTATTTATAAAAACGATCTCACATTACTGGAGAAATTATTATGACAATCTCTATATAGAATATATGTTGATATAACAAAATTTTTTTTTGCAAAAATTATTTAAAAAGAAAAAATATTTTACAAATTCAATTTCATTCATTAACTTGAGGTGATAGGGGGCAGGATAGTGTTGTTGTTATAAAATAAATATATAGTTTTTGCTACTTGTTGTTGGATGTTTATTTTATTTTACAAAATCGATCATTCCAAGCAAATGTGAAAAGTGCAAGAGTCGTTTATTGTTTCTTGTCTCAGGTGAGGAGCTATCAAAACAATTCACGTCTGCATTTGGAGTCGTTACACAAAACTTGCTAAGCAAAAAAAAAAACTTATTATTAACAAAAAAATATCACGTGAAATAGTTTGTGTGTTGAGTTTTACTCGTTATTCTCTATATATCTCTCTCTATTGATCGTGTGTTATTTATTTATATTTTGTACTCTCTTCAAGGTTTCCTTTTTTTTCACGTTAACATTCACATTCAAGGAATTTATCTTATGATGAATACGATACAAGCATCATTCCAGCCTTATCATCTTACCTTCTATCAAGACTATATATTTAAAATCAATGTAACTAACGATCACGACAGATTTAGTCTTTAGAGTCTTTGGGCTTTGGACTTCGGTCAGAAAACGAAAATTGCCAAAATTCATATAAGTCTAAGAGTAAGAGTAAGAAGTCTGTAACAGTAATGTGTTATACTGTTTTCACAATTAGCAATAAAGCGAAATAATCAAGAAATATAATGTTTTTGACGCTTACGAAGGCTTCTCTCCCTCCCACCAAATGATAATAGAGGAGGGGGAGGAGTAAAGAGTAGAGATTATCAATAAATTCATTAGAAAATTTCCGTTGCGGCTACCGCTTCAATTTTGCCTAAAGCCTTTCTATTAAATTAAGTAGGAGAAAGGATGACGCGTGGGCGAGGGCGGTTGTAGGTAAAGGGGGTTATATAAAGAATAGAAAAAAAAATTTCTAAATGGACTAACACTGCTTAACAATTACTTACACAGCGGACATATTTAGCAGGGATACGTACGTCTGCAGATGTAAGAGAAGGACGCTCAACAATTTTCTTTATCCGTATTTCTCTATGAGTTTACGTTATTAGATGATTTATCTCGATTGGGAGCAGAATTTCTACTTCTTTTTTATAATCAAGAATAACGACAGCTGCAAAAAGTGCCACAAATTTTTGCTTAAAAATTTAAACATATACGTTTAACGACATGTTTGCCATTCGCTAGCACTGTATGTGTGTGTGTGTGTGTGTGTCACTAATCATCGCTTTCTGTATGCATTTCAATACAAGTTTCTTTGTTGTTTAAAAACTTCAAGCTAACTAACTACAATACGCTTAAATTAAAATATAAAAAAAAAAAAAAACTTTCTCAAAACATCTTTTAACTTATGGTGGCGGTGGTGTCATACTTACAAATACATACACGTTTCGTAAGTATGCACATTAATTCACATGTATACGAAAATGTAAATTTTAAAGATTCTTTTTTAAAAAGTGTCTTTGCAAATTTAAAGAAAAAAGAAAAAAACAAATTAATTTGATTATTAAAGTTCTTCAATAACAAGAAAGCACTGCATGGCACTACCAAAAGTATAAACTAAACACTACGCTATATAGACTACTAACTAAAGGAGCTGGTTTATGAGATATATTTAGATAAAATGTCTTATAAATCTTGTTTAATGAATTAACAAAAAAAATCGATTATAACACAATATCGTGGTACGATAGATTGCAGGAAGATTGAGCGCAGAGGGAGATTGTTGAAGGTCAATGATTCGTATTTATCTTTCTTTATCTCTCTTTATCTCTCCTTCTCTCCTCCTCTCTCCTCCTCTCTCCTCCTCTCTCCCCCTATCTCCCTCTTATCTCTCCCCCCTCTCCCCCTTCTTTTTCCCTCTTTTCCTCCTCACGCCTCTTTCTTTCTCTCTGTTTCCCTGTTGTAATGCGGATGTAAGCTGTAAACGGTGCATATTACTGAGTATTGCAAGCATTTAATAAATCTGGTATACCTTCCGTGGTAATTGTAACATTAACTGTATTTACATTAACGCCCCATATTGTTTTTATTAAATTAGATTTATTTTTTTAACTGACCTTTCCTTTTTTGTAGTTAAGTTTGAGTAGTCGATATTTCTATCCAGAATATGAGCTACACTTCGACCTGTGTATTTCCTAAAAACGTTTTGCGGTAACATTTCCAATGTTTTACGTTAAACGAAATCTGGTCATGTTTCTGGAAAGTCTGTCTATCGAATCGTGAAATATCCTATCGCTGTGAAATATTCTTACATTGAAATTCATTATCGACATGTTTTATAAGTACGTTGTTGTACTTGATGTTTCATTAATTCTTTCACAACAGGTACCGTCAGTTACTAATAAAGTAGACTCTTAAATACCTACAGCTATCATAATCCAATGTTAAGAATTTAATTTAATAATAATGGCAAAGCAAAAGGCCATCTACTTCTGTCGAAAGGGGTCCCGAAATATGAGCCAAGTTTAATACTTTCCAAGTTTTTTGACAAACATCTATTCTCGACATTAATTGTTAGACATGAGAGTTTTTTGTCACATAATGACTTACATTTCATGAGAAGCCTTTAGATGAAAGGGAGTTGGAAGCAGATGTAGTTGAAATATTGGACGTCCACATAATCAATGCTTGTAAGACCTAGTTTCAAATCAGCAAATTGTTGCATTCTTACGGAGAGAAGTTGTCATGCCAAAGCTGAGTTTGTGAGCAGTTGCCCTCCCCCACCTCCCTGCCTTTTTTTTTTGATCAAAAAGCAATCAAATATCAAAATACAAAATTTGGATTTTACCATTCTTTCGAAAATAACGAAAGTGGGACACACTAGACCCCTGCAACCTTGTGACCATAGAGTTGAAATGACATGAAATTTTGCAAGAAATGTTTTGAGGTTTGTCACAATAGGACAGACATAACACTGCCAAGTGAACTTTTTTGATAAAGGTAACACTTACAGTCCAATCCCGGGAATTATTGACTCATAGATTGTGTTGTAAGAAGATAAAAGGGAATCACAATCCATTATCATTTTTTACGTTCATTAAAATAAAATTCCGAAAATTACGGTCTTTAAGATGAACATAAAAATCCATAGACAGATATCGGATATCGGATAAAGAGATCCATGTAAAACCGTTGCATACGATCTTTGTGACCGTTGCATACATTGACATAAACTGTACGCCCTTACTTTGCTTTCAACTTTAAAATGCGCGCTTAGACAACAAGATTACTAAGACTTAATGCTTCAAAATTTAATCTTTAGATTAATGTTCGGTACATATGACATTTATAATCATCACTTTTTGATGAAGGTACGCGAAACTACGGTGTTCGGTGTACAATTGAGATTTTAATTGAAATTCTAATATTTTGCTAAGACACGTTTCTTTATTTAATAATTGATAATATTTGAATGAATGTATGAAGGAAGTGAATGAAAATTGTGTGTGACATAAAGCATATGACAAAGAAAGCTTCTCAGCGTTAGCCGCTCGTACACGTACATATTAATGTAATCAATGAGGGATATTTTGTAATTAAAATAATTTATTATTATTGATGTATAATTTAATTAACTAAAGTTATATTATTTTGACGACTTATCCGTAGCATTTAGTACATAATTGGAATTATAATAATGGAGGTTTTTTTAATAAGATTTTTATGCCATAACTATAACCCATTACCTCACTCAACAAGTTCGCAAGATAACTAATTTGGGATAATCGACTCGTAATATGTCTTAATATTATCTACTACACTATATATACTGATGTATACTACGATGTAGTTTATTGATTCTGGATTCTTTTTTTCAAGATAGTCGAGTATTATAGCCAGCCTGCGCATCCGAAAAAACGCGGACATCATAAATTTCTCAGCTGACTTTTAGTTAGGGTTAGGGTTAGGTTTTGATCACTTTGGACGGCTTTCGCCGGTTGCTGTCCACTCGCCTAACTGTTGCCGTACATTGTAATAATGAATCACGCATGTTTTATTCATTGGAATAGACTGCAAGTAAAAATCCTTAGCTTTTCGCTTAAAGCAGCTGCAAATAATGCTCTAAATCATCAGCGCATTTTTTTTTTTTTGTTCAAACGCCATTTACCAATTCAAACAGAGCTTTTTTTTCTCATGGACAAATGTTCATGCAAAATAATAAATACATTGTTAATTATCTCAAGCAATCTGACTTTCCTTCCGGGCTTCCAAAACGACTTTGTGCTTTTTTTCCTTTTTCCTTTTTTTTTCTTTTTTGAAGTTTTCTAGAACAACTGCCAAATTTAAGCTTAAGACAGACAAACAGATAGACTTAAATTGATTCAGAAAATTATTCTGAATCGATTTGCATCACAAAAGTTAACTTTATCTCAAACTTTCTCCAAATGTTCTATATATACAAACAAATCTATGATAATAATCTCTCTCTCTCTCTCTCTCTCTCTACCTACGACAAGTAGCTTATTATAGAGTATAAATAATGGGTAACGGCAATCAGCGATTATCATGATACTTCGCAAAAGTATGCACTGATATAAGATTATTATTGTTATTATATAGATAATCATTCGGTCATAAGTAATAAGCCAACCAAATATATCTCTCTAAAGTTATAGTTTATCAGCAAAAATAAGTTCTGTTTTAATAGATTGGATTAAGTTACTAAAGAGAAGACAAAGTGAACGCATAACACGTCAAGAAGCTCTATATATATACCTATATATATTTATATATATATATATATATATATATATATATATATATAACAAAAAAAAAAAAGTAATAAATCGTAACGTACGAAATAGAACAACGAAAATGGAAGGCAACTCCAAAAGAAAGGCATATAAAAAAAATGTCATTGATTTTTTAGTAGTTTTCTGTGTCACTAAGGAAGCCGGTGTTTTA
This sequence comes from Glossina brevipalpis, assembly GCA_000671755.1. NCBI lineage: Eukaryota > Metazoa > Arthropoda > Insecta > Diptera > Glossinidae > Glossina > Glossina brevipalpis. The sequence continues at coordinate 92,283 of KK351363.1, read as the reverse complement.
ATGTAATCTCTCTCTCTCCCTCTCTCTCTCTCTCTCTCTCTCTCTCTCTCTCTCACTCTCTCACTATCGCTCGCTTACTGTCTTCCCCCCTCCTCCTTTCAGGGTAAATATATTTATGTGTGTGTGTACGTATGTATATACGTACGTATGTGTATATATATATATATGCATGTGTATAGATGTGTAAGTGCATGTGTTTTCAGTTAGTACCCGTAATCTTAATTACGAAAGCTCTTCTATAGATATATGTATTAATATATACATATATACATATATACATATATACATAAATATACATATATATAAATACATATACATATATACATAAATATACATATATATAAATACATATACATACATATAGTTATATCCATGTACATACATATACATACATATACTTACTTACATACATACATACATACATATACATACATACATACATACATACATACATACATACATACATACATACATACATACATACATACATACATACATACATACATACATACATATTCATACATATTCATACGTACATACATATCCATATACACATATATATGTGTGTATGTATATGTGCATATTTTTATATCCATGTGTGTTCTTACATTCATAACGATGTGTATGTAGCTTTTTATATATCCATTCTCCACATGGGAGACATAGAAATTTTGTTGCATGATGTTAAAGCATAGAAATACGTACTGTATGTATATATTTTTGTTTTTGTTTTTGTTTTGATCAGCTTGCTTGCAATTCTAAGTTTTAATCTGTTCAGAGGTGATTTTTTTCTTTATTTTTTTTTTTTGCAAGTTATGATTTATTCATTCATATATTTATATATTCTTAAATTATTTAATAAGAAAAAAAGAAAAATTAAAAACATTTTTTTTTTTGTTTTGTTTTTGTTTATAAAGCAAGGAAACAAGCAAAAATTATACGGGAGAGCCTACGATATCGGCCATTTCATTTTCAGCTTTTTGTAATCCATCGCCAGAGCACATCTAAGCAAGCAAATGCAAATCAAAATACGTTAAGGCAGAAAGCAAATTTATTTTAAATTAACTTAAGGCGACAGACACATTAAATCGATTTTGATCGTACGGGCTGTTAAAGGCATTTATGCGATTTTAAAAACTAAAATAAAAAATTTAAAACTTTCCTCATATAATTCTCACTTTATTTATTAATTATTTTCGCACTGCTAATTTTTGTTTTTGTTTTTTTTTTTATTTACCCAACATTAATGTCTTAGTTACTTTTAATTAACTAAATAACTTTAGTATTTAAAAGAAAAAGAAAAAAAAACATTGAAAAATTTCAAGTGATTTTCAAAATTGCGTCATATAGTGTCGAGTCGAGTAGTTCGATATTAGAGAGTAAGAAATACAATGTCGTTGAGCCATATTTGAGATAAGAATGGGAAGCGGTTAGAAAGAAGAAGTCACTGTAAAAGCCTATTGAGACGAAGGGGATTTTGTCAACAAATTTTTTTTTTTTTTTTTTTTTTTTTTTTTTATTTTTAAAATTTATTTAAATGAAAAGAAAAGGAATAGAATAATAATAATATTCGAGAAGTTAACTAAACATAGAATTACTTTTGAAAATTATTCAAAAATGGCAACACCTTGTACCGCAATCATATCTTATTTTTGTTAACTTTTCATATTTCGCATTTATTCTTATTGACTTTTTGAATAGATTCTAAATTAATGCTTAAAAAAAAGAAAACAAAAAAATTAATTTAAGGGGATGTGTGTGCGACCCATGCAAACATTTAATCTATTTATCTGTAACTAGATATCTGTATCCTGCAACAAGTATATTTGTTAAATTTTCCAATCAATTTTCGACTCCAAAAGACTTATTATTTATCATTTGTTTTTATTGATAAATAAAGTTCAAATTAACTTAACAAAAACGAAAAGCCTTCATGTATTGGTCTTCAGAATTTTTTGTATTTTGAAGATATTCTAAAAATATAAAAAATTATAAAAAATACATGAAAATTATAAGAAGTTTATTGACCGTTTTGAAAAATCAAAAAAAAACTATTTAAAATTTTGAAATTTGTTATAAACATATCGTGTGTTCTCTCTAATTCTAAGAAATTTTTTTTTATTATTGGGAATATAGACATGTTTTGAGGAATTTACAAAAGACATCGTAACTGTTATATATCGCATCGCAAAATCCCGTAAATATATTCATGTTGAAGCGTCATTATTTACCTTTAAAAATCAGTGTAAATTATTTCGTTGAAGTGTAAACAATAACAACAACTGTCTCTGTGTTCTGACGTTTGTGTCAACAAAACGTAATTCACGGGAAGTGCTGTTTTTGTGACTTCTTAATACGAAAAATGTTTGCTACTAAATCGTTTACGATCTATAAACAATGAATGATTGCCTGACGATATTTAAAGCATAAATTACCATTAGGTAGACTATGGTGCGTATCGTTAATATGGACGATAAAGTCAAATATCCATGGTGATCTTATTTAGAAGGATTGTCCGGTAGGTGTGGTGTTATATTATATATTTATTTAATTTTAATCCATTCGAACCATCATCAGGAAACGCCATTTATTAATACTGACTGATGAAATTGGGACGAAAAACTTGCATAGTATGTCAATAAAAGTCACTATATATCGGAAGTTTTTTTTAACTAAAATTTGTCTAGGAAGCGTTAACAGCAACAACCTGGAATGTGAAACGTTACCTACATTGTTGTTATCAGAGTAGACATGACTTCTTCCGATTAATAGAATCGATGAAAATCGATTACAATCGATTACTACTTATTGTCTAATCGATTACTACTTATTGTCTAATATTATATTCAGATATTCAGAAATTACGTCTTTTCTTGCAGGGCCAGTTCAAAAAATTCAAAGTTATAGAGAAAAAAACCCTCAAAAATTATTTGTGCTCCCAATATTTGCAATCACTGGACCATAAAACTTTGTGCCCTTCGATGTTTAAATATTTCTCCTATATTTCCTTGAAGCTTATATGATCGAAAGCGCCTCTTTTCCTATATACGCACAAATTTCACACTTTATCTGCTGCACCAAGAAAATATATAAAGTTGAATTCATAAAATTAACATTAAAAACTTTAGGCCAAATTCAAAATTCGCGAAAACATTCGCATTTGCTCGTATCGCACTCTTTGTCTTGTATTTACATAGCGATCGAATCAATGAAGCTACGAACCTCGGAATATTTCAGTTTATGCAAAATGCTTCCAAAGGCATCTAATATTATTAGTCCATTAGAAGACTGAAACTTTCCAACCGAGATTTATTTCACTTAAGCACTCTTTTTTTTTTTTTTAAGCGCTTGCGGAGAAGTCGCGAAATTTCAATCAAAACAAATTATTTTCAAGTAATAAATTTTTACTCTCATATTGTAGGTTCCAGGTGTTTTAAAGAATTTAAAAAAAAAAAAAAAAAAAAAAAGAGAGAGAGAGAGAGAGAGAGAGAGAAGAAGAAGAAGAAGAAGAAGAAGAAGAAGAAGAAGTGTTGATTTCCTAAAAAATTGTCTACTGTAGCTTCTCCTTTTTCCTTAATTAGACATTTTACTTTAACTATCTAAATCAAGACTTTTTTTTTTTCTTAAAATATTTTTTCATATAATTATTATTAAATATGAAAAAGGAATGATAATCTTCTTGTGTATTAAGTATTGCTATTGTTAAGAAAACAAAGTATATATCTCGCAGTAATGTCGTTATTTTCCCGTCACGAGATATATTTGTTTCGAAACCCAACTGTTGCTGTCGTTAATACAATTGATGTGGTTTTCAAGAATATATCCAGGAGACGTGAGATTAATTGATTGCATTATAGAATGTATCACGTTAGGTAAAACTATATAATTATTCCTTTAAAAAGGATTCAATGGAAAGGATCACTTTGCAGCTAATAACAACAAACGTTTATGTTCTTGAATTGCTGCTGCATCATCATATGATCAACTTTTTAACGCATTTGGAAGTATAATTCAAAAGTGTCTTAAATTGCTTCAAATATTAAAATTTTATGACTTATTTTGTGATGTAACTGTAAAAAAAAAAATTATATGCTTTGCACAGTCACAGTCATCTCGATGATGATGATAAGTCTTGTGGTGTCAAATTCATAGGAAATGTGAGAATACATTAGAAATCATTAATGATTTCTCTCATTTATTAATTTTCATATCTACTCCTCCTCGTAATGATTTATTAATAGTTAATCAATTAATTATAAATAAAAATATTTCATATTTTAATTGGAGAGTGATAACATTGTTTTGTTGTATATTCTTTTGAAAAATGTAAAAACAAAGCTATACGAGATGATTTTTGGAATATATTTCAATAATTGCCAGCTTTTTTGATTTATATTTCTCGTATTTACCTGTTGATTGATTGAAACTGTTGATGAGGAGATTCAAAATTCTGATTTAGGTTTGTGGTTACCGCATATCACTGTCATTGAGAGAGCAAGTTTATCTAATATATTTTATATTTTATATAAAAAAAAGTTTTAAAAAATATTCTTATTGCAGAAATTACATAAAAAGCGACATGAAATGCAGAATAAAGGTAGCAAATAACGGTAGAATATTTTTTATAGGCTTTGGTACTCGAAATACTTCGTAATTTTTCTGTTATTTTATTTAAAAAAAAAAAAAAAAAAAAAAAAAAAAAAAAAAAAAAAAAAAAAAAAAATGATGGAGAAAGAAACAGAAGAGAAGTCGAAAATTGTACCGTACAATCTTCTCGGATATCGATGCCTACATGGCTACTGTTCATCTCCCATTAACTGAACAATTCTTACCAATTTTTGACGCATGATTGATTGTATATGAATTATACCGATACCTTATCTATACCATTAGGACTGAATAGTTTATCAGTGGTACAAACGTCAATTCTTCTTTTGTCCAGTAATGGAAAAAATATAATATTGAAGGTTCATCAGTCAATCTTCTATATTAAGTACAAAGGAAAAAGTAAGAAAATTATATACAACTGTGCCGAATCTTTTAGACTCACTACCGTTATCTTAAAAAAGGGGGAAAACTTTAAATTTTAATAGGTGGGCGTGGCAGAATTTTTTCCTCTCTTATAGAATATTGTGGAACACAGCCAGTCATATGGAATACCGTGAAAAATGACCAGAGCAACAGACAGAAAATAGACGTGCTTTCAACTTATACTATAAATGTGGCCTGTAATCGATTTGGCCCATTTTCAATAGGAATGTATGTGAAAGAACTTCAAAGTTTTTTTTCTAAATTTGAAGCCGATATCTTCCATTTTTGCAGAGAGGCTGCAGAATAGATAGCGCAATATGTTTGGAAATTTTTATATATTTATCTGCTATGGTTTATGAGTAATGAGCAAAAATCTTATTTTTTTTTTTTTTTGCTTCCAAACACAGAGGTGCCCAAAGGGTGTGAAGTTATATTTAAATATAA
>KK351363.1:73140-85087 GCA_000671755.1 Glossina brevipalpis | reverse complement strand
CAATCCAACAACAACAACAACAACAACAACAAAAAGAAAACAGATTTTTCATTTATTGCTGTAGGAAAAGTGTTGAAATATGAATAAATGGCATAATTTAAAAAAAGGGATGATTTGCTACATAACTTGCACACACACACACACACATACACACAATGATCCCATTTAACTCTTGCAGTTTTGTAATTTAAATTAAATGTAGATGTAATACTTGTTGTCCACGTAGACATTTCGGATTTTGTTTTTTTTTTTATTTTGTTTTTTTGTTTTGTTTTTTTTTTTTTAATTAACAAATTAACGAACCAACTTTATTACGTTAGGATTGCCTGCTGCCTGTTTGCTTTTGCAATCTTTTTCAGCCGGTATATAAAAATTAAATAATCATGCATACCTACATGCATAGCTCATGCTTGGTTACGTCCACAATTTGAAAAAGTTTCTGTGAAAAAAGGTAGACAACGCTATCGCATGGAATTGATTCATCTTACAAGTATAATTATCGAAATGACCTGCGGTGTTTAGTGGCGCCAATATTATCATAACATCTTGCTTTCATATTCTCTCTTCAATTTTCGGTAAGAATATGTTCAGAAACTTTTTTTTTTTTTTTTTTTTTTTTTTTTTTTTTTTTTTTTTTTTTTTTTTTTTTTTTTAAACTTTATATTTTCTTGACTTTGGCCATATAATATTCAATTGTGAGAGTTAGTAGTTAGTTACTAAGCTTAAAAGAAATTGCAAAATCAAAACTAAAATAAAATTCGCCAACATTTTTTAAAATAATTTTTTGAAAAAACTTGTGTTCTGGAGATTTTTTTTTGAGGGGGGGGGAGAAAGGTGGTGAATTCTAAATTAACCTATAATACCCAGAAATATTGCAAAGTATTTTAATTAATTGTGGGCTGTAAGTGCTTTAGTCAAGCACATCAATCAGTGGTCGTTTAGATGAGAAATGAAACATATTTTCCTCACATTTTAGATTAAAGTTTCAATTAATTAATTTTTTTTTTTTTTTTTTTTGACACTTCTTGGCTCTCACATTATCACTCTTGAACTCGGCGATCATGGCATAATGAATTAAAGTTCCTTGTGGAAAAGTTTTTACTTTATGTCCCGAATTTTCTGGCAACGGCACTTCTAAAAATAGGCGGAAGGAAGGACTTACATCGCGAGTAAATCGATCGTATATATATTATATCATCTTATTGCAGTTTTTATGGTGTATTTCTCGATATTAAGCATAAACATAAGAATTCAAATTTAGTATTCGTCCAGACATTCTTTGGCGGTGGGTGGGTGGTGGCCGTATAAAAATTTAATTTTTATTTTTTTTTATATATTTATGGATTGATATGATGTTGTATGATCTGATCACACTTACTCTTGTACAACTTTTATTTTCGGTGGTGCGATTACTTGATTATGCTTTTTTGTAATAAGAAATCTATGCTGCTGCTTAAGCATAAGTTATTGTAGTATAGTGATGACTTTTTATCATTTAAGCTTAACTATTGAACTTAATATTACGAGTAAGTTTCCTTATCTGCTCTCACTTATTTTTTTTTTGGGGGGTTTTCAAAACTCTTTGATATGATAAGTTGGATCAGAGTTTTTGAACTTTTACCATAAACATGAACGAATAATTGATTTTTTCTGTCGGTCATGTTAAAGCATCATATGAGAACTGCCTTTAGAAATAAAAATAAACGACTTATTGATGCAGGTGTTATAAAAAATTATTTATTATGTACGGTCACATCAATGAGTCACACACATTGTTTTTAATTTAGAAAAAATACTTAATTACGAATTTGGAATAACTTCTAATATGTTCAACGACCATATACACGAATGCGGTAAATAATCATGAGGTAATAGTGTGCAGAGGTCATGTTGAAAGTAGATGACTGAACAGTGGATAGCAGACCGAAATGTATCATTAAGACATGCCATGCAGGGCTTCTTATTAAAGCCGTTGGTTTTTCTTTTTTTCAAGTACTTTTTCCTTGCTTCGGCTGTGTGTGTGGTATGTTCTTTCGTGGCAGACGTAACAGAGATGTCCAATTTGTTGTATGAAAGAAAGACATCTGTCATCTATCTTATCGATAAATTTATATTCATAATCAATCGTATATAGTTGCTGCAATATCTTTTATGTTCTTGCTATTGTTGATTAAATGATAGAGACTGTGATCAGATAAAAGATCAAAATAAATTCGAAAAAATGTTTTGATATAATTACGAAAGTAGTAAATGAGAAAATGCGATGCTTCTTTAAAAGAGTTCAAGTGCGATTTCGACTCGCATCTATAATTATTTGATTTTCGTACTTAATTTGTATTTGCAGTTTGATTGATTGTGGGATAAACTTGTAAGAATTTCATGTCAGCATGAGTTACAATCAAAAACCACCCGGTCCTGGTGGCAGTGGTATGGGCGGTGGCCCACCAAATGGGCCGAACAATGTTCAACAGGCTGCGCAAACTTTTGCTGCTGGCATACAACAAATGCAAAACTTTGTACACGGACAAAATGCGTTACCTCAATCGTCGCAGCCTGATTTGAACGCTTTCTTACAGCAGCAACGCATTCAGAATATGTTGAAACAGCAGCAATTTATACATTTTCAACAAATGCAACAACAACAAAAACAACAACAGCAACATCATAATATGACGGGGGGTGGGGTGGGTGGTGTTGTCAGTGGCGCTGGAGGTGGCAGTGGAGAGCCTTTGGCGCTTACCCGTACTCCTGGTGCAGCGGATTTACTACACAAAACCTATCAACAGCAAGCGAATGGTAATCCCAGCGCCAATTCCCCATTAAACCAGTTACAGCAGCAGCTACAACAGGCTCTGCATTTCCAGTTCCAAATGCATAATCATAAGTTGCATCAGCATCAGCAACAGCAACAACAGCATGCACAGGGCGGTAATCAGGGTCAACATCACGGACAGCAACAGTCTAATCAGGGGCCTTTATCATCACAGCAACAGCAACAACAGAAACATCAACAACAGCAAAATCCGCTTTCGACAGTGGCTGGTCTGCAGCATCTTCAACAACGTTATATTACAGCAGCTCAGGCGGTGGCTAGCGGTAACAAATTGAGTACGGTTACACCACCACCACCGCCGCCGCCGCTGACAAACCAAATGAAACCACCAAATCTTCCACCGAATACTCAAATAACTCCGGTGGCTGGCACAACTGTTGGTCCGAATGTTCCAGGCTCAAGTGTGCATCCGAAAGCACTAAGTAGCGCAACTATGTCAGCAATGGGTTCAGGTAAACGTGTAGCTCAAACCCCACCACCATCCATATCACTAACACCTGCGAAGCAAAACTCTCCTTCGCCTGGGGCACCCCAATTGCAAAATAAATTTCAGACTGCAAGCGGAACAGGTGCAAGCGGAAAAGCAAGCATAGGATCTGCGTCTCCATTATCAACAAGTTATGGTCAAAACTTTCAAAAACACACACCATCCAACAGTAGCGGCGCAGCATCGAGTGCTGCCAGTCCTCCTAAAGTTGGAACAAATGTGGATGCTGCTGGCACTGCTTTGAAGTCTCCGCAATCTACGCCGGTGCAATTAACGAAACAAACACCACCTACGACACCAACTCCACCAATAACTACATCAAGCAAAACAGCTAATAATACAACAATTACGAATTCTGCTCCAACAACAGCTGTCACAAGCTCTGCTCCTTTTGCAACAACTTTGCCATCTCCACAGAAATCATTATCGACCCCAATTCCAATCAGTTCTAATTCGTCTGATATTAAAGTTAATACAAAATCGACCCCATTAGCAAGTGTTAGCACAATTAATGATTCGAAATCGATCGATAAAGAAGCGTGCAAAATAATAAATAATAACGGACCCGAAACATCAGTGACGGGATGCTCGGGGTCAAATAAGAAGGACGGAAATAAAGGCAAAAACCCGCTAGAAAAAAATATTGAAACATCTCCAAAAATGTCCTCGACCACTCCTGCAGTTATAACAGACTCTGAAGGTGCGAATAAGAATGAAATAAAGACAACATCTAAAAAACCCGAAGTTGATGTCATAGTTAAAAAACCGGTGCCCCCCACATTAGAAGAGGAATCAAAATTGAAAATGGACGAAGATGTAGGAGATAAAAAATGTAACGTTCAACAAGATGATGTTGCTGTTAAAACAACACTTAAGGACAATGCAGAAATGGTAATTATTCATATATATATTATATATATTTGTCGCTTGTATTCGCTTATTTTAATTATTTTAATTTCTTTGTCATGTTCCAGATTAAAACATCTCAAACTGATCCAATACTTAAAAACGATGATACTTGCAAAACTCCCCCAAAAGTTCCATCATCTGCAGTTGTTAGCGAGAAACCAACAGAAGAACAAAAACGATCGAAAGATTTATCGATCGCGGACCGCGCTGACTTTGAAGATGATGTCGAAACTAAAAATGATGAAAAATTAAGCGATAATGAGGCACAAAAAACTGAAAACCCAAAAACAAATATTTCTATAATCAAAGAAGAAGTAAAGCCGATATCAAATACTGCCGTAGATACCGAATTAATATCCTCACCAGTGAGCAGAAGTTCCGAGAAAGCTAATTATTTATCTGCTCAGAGTTCACAACAAGACATACCAACTGTGGATACAATATCCACTTCACCGACGTCCATAAAACCCACAAAATTTGCTGAAAAGAAATCAGTGTTGCCATCGCCGGATAAAGGAAATTCCTTGGAAGACCGCGTAAATGATATAAAATTGGAAACGAATAACATAGAACAGGAAGAGAGTAAGAAAATTCTAAAAGCGCAAGAGTTCTCAAACGAATCAATTAAAGTTGGAACATCAGGGAAGACTAATAAGAACATTGACGGTAAAGAGGCTAACAACACTACGATTAAAAATGAAAATACGGCTGCATCAACTACAACGGTTTCTGAAACAGTTTCAAATGCCACAAACAAAAAACTGGGTCGTCAAAATAAGTCATCTAAAGCAAATAAAGCCACGATTTCGGCAGCTATCACTACCACCAGCACGACCATCGCCACCACCACCACCAGCACCACCACCACCTCCACCACCACCACCAATATCAGCACCAACGAAAAGGTTACGGATCAAGCAGAAGATAATAAACCAATTGCCACAGGAAGAGCGAAAAGGAAGTCTAAAGTTGAATCGTATGCTATTGATTCTTCAACGTCAGCAACGCCCAAAGTCGAAAATATCACTCCGTCAGCAGATCGCAAATCGCAACGTCATCGTCTGAAAACTATACTCTACCAAAGTCCATTGCCCGAATTGGCATACATTACAAAATTGTCAGCTAGTGAAGCTTCAAATTCGCCGAAACCAATGTCAAGTGAGGATCGTCTGATCGTGTTTTACAAGAATGAATATATGGCAGTGCGAAATGCTGAAGGTACATTTTATCTCTGCCAGACGATGCAAAACGTTTATCGAACATCACCCCGCATTAGCATTCGTTGGTTATCCGAAGATTCTAAAGACCCGAATATTTACGTGCCCGACTTCTATGATCATACCGACATTGAGTGTGTACTTACCACAGTTGAATTGAAGCGCATAGACAAGGGTCATATGCGTTTACCTAAATCGGAGAAGACACGCATTGAAAGCATACTGAAAAAGGCGTTAGACGTGGAAAAGGGCATAGCACCACGTCCTGAACTGACCGAAGAAAATCCTGATGGGCGTAAGTTTATATTTATATAATCATTCCTACTACTGTTAAAAACTCTATTCCCTTTAGTTGACATTTCGCTCTACAAAGATGAATCTCAAATTGAAAAGAAATCGTCGCTATCGGCGGCAGCAGGAAATTCAAATGTAGGTCATGAGACTCCACTTACTACCGGTGGCAGAAAATCTCGGCGTGGAGTTATTGCTAATGTGGTACCAAAATCTACTACAACATCTAGCCATAATACGGCAGAGACCTCCGCGTCATCCACTATAAAGGGTAGCAAACGTAAGCGGTCTGCAGGTGGTGTAAGCTTGTTGACTGTGTCTACAAGTATGCGTAAATCATCTAACAAGAAAAGAAAAACACTTAAACGAAAAAGAAAACAAAAGTCTATTAGCAGTGACGATGATGATGATCAGGAGAGTTCCGATGATCTTGAATCGGATACCGATTATAAACCAAATCAAAAACGTTCAACCTTCAATGCCAGTGCATCGAAGGCAACACCACGAGCACAAAGATCACCTCTAGCTAAGGCCAGAGCAGCCTCACCAATTACCCCTACGACTTCAAGAGCTAAAAATGTACCTCAAGAGGTTAGTTGAATCACATACATGTATGTGTACCAATGTTTTTTGTTACTAATGAATTACGTATTCCTTATTATACTCCTTTTAGAGTACACGCACACCATCAACTTCTAAGATAGCAGCAGCAACAACAACACGCGGTGAAAGAGCTTCAAAAAGAAAAGCAGCCGATGCTCTAGCAGAAGAAAGTATCATTGTAAAAAAGTCAACTGTAAGTTCTAGCACAGCTGGGTCGACACCAATGGTAATAACAGCGGCAGCGACAACATCAACAACCCCTACAGCCATTGCCAATACAAAATCGGCAGCAACAACAAATAATAATAAAAACAAATGTAAGACTCTCTTAAGGGGAATATACTCCAAATTTATTTAAAACTTGAATCTAACATGATGAAATTGATTTTTAAATTTTTACAGCTTCGGAGTCTGCTTCGTCAATTGAAAGCTCAGTAAATAGCGGTTTTACACTGCAAAAGAAAATTTCTGATAATAAAATAGTTGACACATCTGTTACAAGCACTAACAACACGTCAGTTACGAGCACCAATAATAATAACAATAATAACAATAGTAACAGCAGTACTCCTTTATTGATTGTTCCGAATGCATCTAATTCACCGAACATTTCCACGAGCAGTCCCCAAACGGAAAATACGGGAACAACAACAACAACAACAGGTAACAATAGCGGTAATAATGGAGGTAGTGGAGGTAGTAGTGGAGGAAATCGATCAACTAGGAGTCGAAAATAGAATTTCAAGGTACTCAACAACCCATATTATTAACAGAACAGAATTTACTTAAAGCTTAAACACAAACATATGGAAAACTTTTCCTCTAAGCCGAGGAAGAATTTGCAAATCTGCGGAGCTATTTTGAGCGACATTTCTTTAATAGTTTTCTCAAAGAACAAGAAAAAAAAAACGAGAAAAACAAAAACATTGAAATTTTCTTTTTTTTTTTTTTATTTTTATTTAGAAAATATTTTTTTTTACACAAATTGATGATGAGATATTAATTCATATTTTTGGAAAATTATATTTGTTATGTTATGTTCTTTACCTCCTACGTTTCTTTTACGTTTTATTATTATATTATACATTAAGTCTTAAAGTTTGATTTAAAAAAAAAAAAAAAAAATAATAGAATCTCTTTTCGACCTTTTTTTTTCTCTTGCAATATGTACAAATCAAAAAAAAAAAAAAAAAAAAAAAAAAAAAAAAAAAAAGAATTGAAATTTTCCTTTCAATTATAAAACTTTCACTTATGTATGTATTTTTGTAGCATAACATTTTATTATCCACATCTAACGCATAAGTAATTTGAACCTAATCCATTAGCTATTATTGTAATTTTCTTCGTTATCCTCATCATATTGTTAAGTAACAGGTTGCGATAGATCGACGGGTAACAAATCTCTGACCTAAAGCGAACTAAATCTGCTCACATATTTATATAAAGCGTGAAACTATTTTATTATATTGAAAAGTGATTTAATAGATTTTTGTTTATTGAAAAATATTTTCAAAAGAAAATTATTCTTGTATGTTGTTTTATATATATTTCTGACAATGAAAAGTAATAATCAAGAAGTTTGAAGAAAATTGAAGGTCAACTCATTAGTCTAAGTGCAAAGTGTAGCTAGTTCCTGCGAATAAATTTATATACAGTTCCACCGTGTGTGTGTGTTCCTACATATACATGTAAACAATTTTTAAATATTTCTCCGTAACTGCCGAAATAAAAATAGTTTTTAGTTTACAAAAATCTTAAAAATTTAAAATTTTCGAATTTAATTCAATTAAAAAAAAAAAAAAGAAAAGGGATTTCACTCAAAATTGTATTCATATTGCGGATTTAACACATCCCCCAGCAACCACGCGTGTACCATTTTTTTCCGTACACACTAAAAGACATTTGCGGTATTGTCGAGCTCAATTTTTTTTAATTAAGATATTAGAACTTGAAAAATAATTTCTTTTATAACTGTTTTTTTCTCCGTTATCATGATTATGTTTACCATGATTTTTGAGTTCCATGGTCAGTATCAGGTATTAGGGTGAATTTCACGTCGATCGCTCTTCGTTTTACAATTTGCATCCGCGAAAAAGTCTACCAAAACTTTTTTTTTTTTTTATAATGATTGCCCTAATAAGCCATATTTATGCATTCCTTCTTTTCACAGAATTCATCGCTACACGAAATTCCAAGTCTTGTATATAACTTTTAGTTCAATTATTGAAAACGAAATAAATTTATTTTGATTATTTTGATTTTTGTACGCATTTTGTCATTTTAATATTTACAATTATACAAATAATATATATTCTTTTCATATGCATGCGATATGGAAGTAATGGTCTTCTCATAAACAAGCATGGTAGGGAACTTGTTAAGCATAATATTCTCTTTTATTACTCCCAGCATATCAAATAAATGAAATCCAATATATTTATACAATAATATACGTACCCAAATAGATGCCGCCGAACACTCTAGTGAGTATGAATCGTGAATAGTGAAATCAACTAGTGAATCGACTTGTGAAATTTTTATCTTTCCAAATTCCATCTTTCTATCCACTTAAGATTAACTTCGTTAAAACGAAGAAGATTATCAATACATTTTTTTTTAAAATCGTTACCCTCGAAAATCAACGAAATGAGGTCAAAAATTCCCCGACCACATTTATTACAAAAAAAAAAAAAAAAAAAAAATACAATTTTTCGCTTTTCTTAAATAAGTGTCATTTAGCTGTAAAGTTTTAAACTTTTCTTTCCTAAATAAAGGCAGCAAGTCAAGAGAAGAATTATTATCGAGAATAAAGGTTTGGGTAGATCAGTTGGATCTCATCTATTATTAATTGCTTCAACACTCAAGGAAGCTATTACTGAAGATTGTTATTGACAATAGCGGCTACGATTAAGTCTGAAGAGACGCAAGCAAAATGATCGAATTTTCTAAAATTTTCGACATGACAACGTTCGTCGTCGTCTTCGTCCACACAATGTAAACGTAAATGAGCTGAAGGATTGCTAGCTCATCCATTGAATTCGCTAGATATTTCTTCATGTGCCCTCCTGCTAGCGCTTGTTTCTTTCGATGTCTTGTTTCGGCAGCTCTTTCATTCTTTAGAAATGGGTCTATTCCTGGTTATTGATGATGATTACCCTTAGTGAACTATTAGAATATTGCAGATGTGTTTCGTGATTTTTTTTTCTGAAATATAATAATTTTTGATTCGAAAGTTGACGCATTTTCTGGCGTCTTAACAAGAATAGAAGTGCTAATAAGTCAAAAAGGTCAAAAGGAGCAAGCAATAAATGTAATGATAGTGCCTAGTAGATAGGGCGTGTAAAGTAGAACTTCCCATTCATATAAATATGTTTTCATTAGTTTTCTAATACGTAACGTAGCGGTGTTATGTTGCAATATAATTTTGTCACGTTCCTATGGATAGTGCAGCGGCAGCTTATGTCTTTCAATGTTCGATCCGAACGATTCAATCGTAGTTGATAGCAGCTTCCCGCGTTAGTTTCGTTCAATTTAACCGTAAATAAATAGCATTGATGCTGATGTATAGCTGTGCTTATTCAAAAATTTTCCAATTTTTCAATTGGTAGCCTCATTGGTTTCTTTTCATTGGTAGTCACAATAGGATGCAAAAAATTGTTTTATCCTTAAAGCAGATGTTCGTCGACAATCTATAAACAATCATAACATTCGGCTATGCCGAATCTTTTTTACCCACCAACGTTATCTCAAGAAAAAAGGGAGATGTAAATTTTAATAGGTGGGCGTGGCAGATTTTTTCTATTTTTATGGAATACCTTGGAACACAGCCAGCCATTGAATACCATGAAAAACAGCCAAAGCAAAACGGCCAGAAAACAGACGTGCTTTTAGTTCAAACTGTACTAAGGCGTGTGACCTGCGATGTGTTTGGCCCATTTTCAATACCAACGTATGTGAAAAATCTGTCTATCAGCTATGGTTTATGAATAAATCCAATTTTTTTTTTTGCTTCCAAAAGCAGAGGTTTTCGAAGTCTACATCATACTGTGGGCGTGTGTTTGGACCGATTTGGCCCATTTTCAATACCAACCTGCATGCAAGAACTTCCAATGTTTCTACCACAGAAGTCGTTATATATATTTTTGCGGCCAGGAGAAAGTTTACCACTGACGGACGGATGCTGATCAAGGATATATATATATATATAGTTTGTGGGATCTCCGATGTTTACCTTCGGTGGTGAATATAAAAATATGCATTGAAAAAGAAGACAAATGGCGGAATAAAGAGCCGAAGCGCGTGCCCGGTTCCGTGCACTCTTCTTGCCTCGTCTATTAAAAGCACGACTACGATAAAAAAAAAAGCTAATCTGAAATTTAGTCTTATCACACACACACTCCCATCAAGCGAAGATCGAATCGATCAGCTAGATCGGCTCTTGGATCCAACCTGATCATTTTCCCCGTCTGTTGAAAGCGTCGAAAGTAAATGTGAAAGAACTTTCAAATATTTTTGTTAAACTTGAAGCTAATCTCTTCATTTCGTCAGACAGAAATGGCTAAATCGATTCAAAATTTGAAGTTGATCAAGAATATGTGTACTTTATAGGACCTCTGAAGTTTCTTTTACGATCTTACAGGATGAGCACGCTCCCACCTCACTCCATTCTTCGATGGTGGATATAAAAAGAAAGAGTCAGAGTCGACAAATGAAATTCCATGAGCAATGCTTCTTTTTTTTGTTTTTGACTCATTAAATGTCAATCGATTATAATCGGAATCATCAACTAAGTCAAAATTGAAAATTATGTTCGAGGTTAGATTAATAGCGAGAATCGTAAACGGACTTCAGATATACTAAAATAAATATTTACACGAACATTCATTTAATGCCGTTATTTTTTTTGTTCTCCTATTTGTAACTCAAATAAATGGCGATTTTTACATTACTTTATAAAAAGATTATATTCCTGATAAAGATAGCAGGCGAAGAGAAAAATTCTTAAATACAACTCTGAATAGATTTCATTGATCCTGTTTCATTTTCAAGCAAAATAAACTCTTTGTAGCCAATGTAGCGATATCCGAAATTTAGCATAAATATTTATCAAGGCTAATGATGAGTATCAAGGATATTACTTAGTAGTATGTTCTGTTCTGCTAACACGTTCATAACTAATTAGGGATGTTTAAGATTCTGGGCAGTGAGCAGATGAGCAAATATCTCAAGATAACTTTTTTTTTTTTTTTTTTTTTTTTTTTTTTTTTTTTTTTTAATTATTTGCTAACACCAACAATATGATGAAGATAAAAATTTTTTTTCTTATTCTGCTAAAGAAAAAAACACAACAAACTCATTTAAAAGTTTAAGAGATTTTGTAAAAAAAAAAAAAAGAAAAAAAGGAAAAAAAAATTAAAATATATTTTATCAGTTTTTCGTTTTGTTTAAGAAGTTAAGATAATAACATATATAAAATTAAATAAAAAAAAAAAAAATATAAAATAATTCTTAAGGCAAACACAAAAATTATTTTAAACCATTATAATGAAGAAGTAAGTAAGTACCACTATAAAAATATCATCATGAAAATATATATATATATATATA
>KK351363.1:62050-69938 GCA_000671755.1 Glossina brevipalpis | reverse complement strand
GCCTTCATTTTTTTTTCATTCATATGTTCACCTTTTGTTTATGTTCAATTTATAGGTCACAATTTTTCGAGATATTTTGATATGAAATTTTTTAAATTGACTAATTAATTTTGTCCTAAGAACGAGCTCTAACAATTAGATCAGAGAATAAACTATATAATTCATAGCAGATATTATATAAAATCGTAGTGAAAAATGTCATAAATAAAAATATTATAGTCGCGGTCAAGATCGATCATTAAAGATCAAACAGCATATTATTTAATATATGATATTTCCTATTTTTAGATATAGTTTCCCTTCTAGCGAGCCTAATAGATGAACGAATATGGCATAAATTTAATAAATTTAATTTTCTACTCAAAGGTCTTATTATTCTACTTCTATTTCCCTTCATAGAGTGTTAAATATTGAACTTTCTCGGTTAGTTTTTCTGAGAACTCTTACAATAGGATGAGTTCTAAACAAAAGATCTGAATGATTCAAATTTCATTATATACAACAAACTGCTAAATATTACGAATCAATTTTCATTATAAAGAATGAAATGCGAACGTGAAGGTGGTCTAATTTATTCCATTCGTAATAGAGTTCGTCTTTGTGTACCAAATTACGTTAAAATATTTCAAAAATTTGTGATCAATAGGTTTCATTATAAAAATACATGACATGAAATGACATTAGACGACCAGATCAACTTCAATCGATCTATATAATTAAAATGGAGGTCTGTCTGAAGTCCTTCTAAATTTTACATAGAAACAAACAAACTTGATAGTATCGCAAATGGCGTTGAGTATAATGAGCGTGATTTTCTTATAATTATACCTAAAATAGATCAAAAATTGCCTTTTTCAAACTACAAAAGATATTAATTTAAAATATTTTTTAGGAAATCAGATAAAAAGCACCAATCTAAACCGGTTGTTCAATGTATAGATGCAACTTTGTTTAATAATATTAATTAGTGGATAAGGTGGATAGTTGATATTAAAGGTTAGCCCTAAAGCGAATATAATTTATTGAAGTATTTTTAAAATATTTTCGAGGATTTTCAAAATGATTTTGAGACATCAAACTCGTTTTTACAAACAATGCTAATAGCACTGCATTATTTGAAACATCTGTCCAAATGCATTAAATTAAAGAAAGTATAACGAGAACATAAAATCCATCTAAACTAATAATAATATTTGAAAGTTCAAAAGTGATGAGTTCAAAATTAGCCTTAAAGGACAACCATAAAAGTGGGCAAAAAATTGCAAAAAATATTAAATGAATGTTATAAAGGAAGAGTAGAAATTTGAAATTTTGATGATTGCACAATTTTTTAACGTTTCAAGTTGACGACATTGAGTAGAAAAACATGAAAATCAAATTGATTTCGAAAGTTGTTTAACGGCGTCTTTCGAAAAGAAATACATTACAGCAATTATAGGAGATGAAAAAATTACTTATAGCGTATTATTAATGCTAAATTGAATGAATGTTTCTACACTTATATTCCGAAATCAACTGTAGTCCATACATGCAGAGAAATGCTGCACTCGTACACTGAAATTGTTTGTAGTCCATGCATGCAGAACATTGGCATCATAATCTGAAATTGTTTGTAGTCCATGCATGCAGAGCAGTGGCATCATAATCTGAAATTGTTTGTAGTCCACTGTGTTTTCGCATTCATGCTCTGAAGTTGTTTGTGGCTCATTCATGCAGAGTGTGTCTGTACTTATGATCTGAACTTGTTTGTAGATCATACACGTAGAGAATTGCTGCATTCATATCTTGAAATTGCTATGTAGCCCATAGATGCAGAGTCGTGGCGTGATACTCTGAAGCTGCTTACACATATAGAGGAAAATTGGGTGTAGGCCATTCATGCAGAGTGTTTCTGCACTCATACTCTGCAACTGTTTGTAGCCCATACATGCAGAGTCGTGGTATCATACTCTGAAGTTGTTTATACATACAGAGGGTGGCTGCACTCATACTCGGAAATTGTTTGTAGCCCATTCATGCTGAGGGTGGCTGCACTCATACTCGGAAATTGTTTGTAGCCCATTCATGCTGAGTGTGTCTGCACTCATACTCTGCAGCTGTTTGTAGCCCATACATGCAGAGTCGCGGCGTCATATTCTGAAATTGTTTGTAGCCAACTGTGTTTTCGCATTGATGCTCTGAAATTGTTTGTATATATATAAGGTTGTTATACTTGCACTCTAAAAATGCTTGTAGCCCATAACTTGTAAGGAGTAAACTCGAGCAATTATTTAATTTATTACATAATTCTTAAAAATTCTAATAATGCTTAGGATTTTCTATAAGGACTTAAGTTTATGTGTTAAAAAGAAAAGTCTCGCTCAACATTTGTTTCATAATTATGTTAACTTTTGTGTTTCTTTCAAGGAATATGTGACTCGTAATTGCATTCATAATTGAAAAAGATGTTGATCCGAATTTAATTATAAAGCAACTTACTAAGATAGCCCTAGCAGAGTAGTACACTAGCTTCGAAATTCCCCATCAAGTGTCAAGTGCCTTTGTCAAGTTAAACACATCAAAAGCCGATATTACGACATTCTTCAGCGAAACTAAAATAAACTCTTTATGACAAGACCCTAATGGAGTTTTTTTTCTTAACTTTTTTTTTTTTTTTTTTGCTTTTACTTTTATATACAGAGATGGGGTTTTATTTGTTATTTTCAACATACAAATTGTTTAAAATATTTAAGACTAATTTCGGATATGAGAACGCGCTCATCATTTCTCTAAACTAGTAGCGCTTCCCGCTATACGCACTCTTGGGCGTCGAGTCGAAGAAGAACGACGTTGGTCATCAATAGATTCAGTAGTAGATGTTACACCAGTCAAATGTCGAGTAGATGGTTCGCTATATTCTCCTTCGGTAAGCAGATGAGTCAGATTCATTTGCGGTATATCATAAAATATCGTCAATACGAACATCATTGCAATCAGGCCTAAAGAGAAAACATTTAGATCTGTCATTAGTACAAGCAAATAATTCTTAATCTAAACAGTTTGTCTTAAACTGACTTAATATTAAATAAACACATAGCATGAGTTTATATAATACATATAGATTAGGATCATCTCTGGTTGCTTCCTCTGGTACATAATCGCCCAAACCAATTGTGGTTAACGATATGAAACAGAAATAAAAAGCATCCAAACCAGTCCATGATGGTTCCAAATAAGCATATATTATAGCTGGTATAATGAAGAATACAAAGAGAACGGATGATCCTTTAATTAAAATTAAAAAAGAAAAAATTTTAAAAAATTAATTTTTATTTTTTATTTTTTATATCATCTACTACTTACTTACCCACAATAGTTAAAAGTATGATTCTTACATATACTGGATGTAATCTGGGACCCAAGATATTGTTAAGTGTGCAAAGTAATCTATTTGCCGGAGGTAGAAACTTCTCCACAGTAGCACTCATCAATACTAATGTTAATGGTATACCAATCGAAGCAAATATAATGCAAAACATTTTTCCGCTATCACTTAGTGGTGTAACACGACCATAACCTGAAAAATTCAACTCACATAAATAATTTAATTCGCGTTAAAATATTAATAATTAATAATTTACCAATTGTGGTAACTACACTGGTTGTAAAGAGGATCGCTTGTCCAAAATTCCAATTAAGATCCTTAGAGGCATTGCGCAATGGAGATATACCAACATTGTTCGCTTGTATTACGGCGGCGAGAAAATCTTCTAAATCATTATCTGAAAAGAAAGGAAATCATCAAATAATCTTTCAAAAACCATCTCAATCAGCGAAATGTGATTTTATAAAAGAATTTTCAAATATTTATAATATTTTATCAATTCACACACATTTCAATTTCTTCTTAGAAAGAGAGCGAGAGACAGAGAGAACGTAAAGATATTTTCTCATTTTCTTACGGAGAGCTAGGCAAAGACAAAGAGTTGCATTTTAAATACTTTATTCACTCTTTAGAGAAAACTTTCTCTTATTTACTGGAATTCTTCGGATTTCATAAATAAGTGAGAGGAAAAATTTTGAAATTTTTTAATTTTAATTGAAATCAATAAACGGAAAAAGTATGTGTATAACAGAATCGATGATAATGAGGATAAGAGATAATGTTTTACAAAAGTGCTCCATTTTGATTAACTTCTATTGAGTTTTATTGATAATAATTATTGATAATAATTAATTAATAATTAAAAAAAAAAAAAAAAAAACACGTCAGCGTAACTAAATTGATTTAAAAGTTTCTAATTATCCTGAATATAAATCTTTTTTTTTTGTGAAGTCTAACTTATGAAATTGCGGGCTTACGGCTGAACGACAGCAGCATTGTAATGTTTGATAAAATTATGATTTCCCAAATTTTTTTAACAAAGTCTGTCGTCTCTCGATAATAAATTGGTTTCTTGCTGTTCTTTAATTTTTTTTTCTTATTCAGTTCATATCCCATATGCCAGCGAATGTATGGTGTGTTAAAGAAGATGGACTGATCAGTGATTTTCTTCTTGATTGCGGATTTTACAATTGACCGTTTTAGTGTTTTTCAGACTCATATAAATTAAATCTGTTTCGAAATCGCGGTTTGCCTTCCTTCCGTATTCACTGAGATTCTAGAGTAAAATTTCGCTAATGTTCGTTTTGATTATAGTCAAAGGTTCTTATGTACACCACCTATGGTTCTGCTAATAGCCCCCCCCTTCTATCCCACCTCACCTCTCCCAATCGGACAAGTAAAGATCGGAACCAGACATGCTGCCGCAACCAGTTGTCTGTCTGTCAGTTCAGTTCAATCAGGACACTAACTGCTGCGTGTTCAGTCCGCAATTGCGTGAGCGATGTGTGAACCGCAAGACAATAAATAAAATTATTAGATAAAGAGGCTAGATCGTCTCGTTACCTATAGCGAATACAGTCAACATTTATTATTGATTTAATTTTATTCTTTTTGCATTTTTATGCTCTGCCCCCAAAAAGTAGGTATTCGCAAAGCTTACCTAAAATTTGCGGATACATTTCAAGAAAATTATCGCGCAATTCATAGATCTCTCTGCGTTTGTTTTTTTCGGTAGGTACTTCAATTATATGTATTGTCACAGCACCCATAATTAAATACGCAAAATAGAATAAAATATAAAATGAAAACCAGAGGCGTTCTTTTCTCAGGCGTGTGCAGAAATGATGACGATGATCGTGACCAAAGGTATCGGCAGGATAATAAGCATAATTTGATCGCATCAAACGAATTGATCCGATACTAATGCGTCCAGTCAAGCCCATTGACGAAGGTTGGATATCCGCAAGAGATGGTGATTCGCCAACCTGACTGTAAGTGCTGACGGATTCCGCTAAAGTGACTCGTCCTTTTTCTTTGCTCATAATTTTTTATTTTTCTTAAATTGAATTCTCGTAATTTTTTTGTACTATAGAATCACTTATATGAACGTGGCCTCTCTACAATATATTGATTAACCCGATAAAAAGAAAAAGCGGACAAAGTTAAAAGCTATTGTTTAATTCACTTCTAACCTTAGAAGTAAATTACACTTTTTTTTTTTATAAAAAAATGTTTCTCTAAAATATTTCACTTCACTTACTTATTTATATTAAAAGAAGAAAGAGTAGAAAATAATAAAATAATGATCCGTTACTTTTAATTTCTTTCACTTTGAATCTTGATTGTCCTAACGAATAAAACAAATGACATGATTGCAGAATGACGTTAAATGAAATTTTTATAAACATTGAAAAGAGGTTACCAGATCATTGCTATAATAAAACAGTAAAGTACTATAACTCATATTCTATAAGTGAATGGGAAAATAAACAATACGTTGCCAAGGTGTCGTGTAAAAATAAATAAATTTTCTGATACAAGAAGAATATTAGATCAAATGTTACTGATCCGATCAAGAAGACACTATAATCATTTCGAAAGCAAGTCTTAACTCGATTTTTATTTTTCATTCTTCAGATACTTTTTTTTTTGTCTTAATCAAATATCAACATTATTATTATCACAAAAAAAGCAAAAAGGATACGGAACGAGCCGGCAAGGAAATATGTGTCGTGTATATCTGCTTAGACATAGAAAATCTAACAAGAATGTCTATGAAAACTTTTTTAAGGTTCAACTCAATTAACGACCTAAATAATAATTCTATGGAAAGAAATGAAGAAAAATGAATTCATTTAAATGGATCTCTAAAAAAAAAAGTTTTTGATCCATATTTCTCTCGCTGAAGCCAATACGTGCGTGATTAATTATAAGTGAACTTTTATGAATATAGAAGATTTTTGAAATATTTACTATTATTCAATGTTTAATTACGGAAGTTTTTATATTTTTTTTAAGAAATTATTCTTGTATATTATTGAATGCTATTAACTTACCATTTACGCAAGGATTTTCCAATAAGAATTGATCGATTAAATTGCTGATGTGCTGCTTTAAAATTAAGACATTTGGACCTTCAATTGCCAAAAATACTGCAGCACCAATTATCAGAAATAAAGCATAACAACAACAAAACAGTAGAAAACATATTTTAGTGCTAGTCTTTTTATATGAAGATACGGAATCTTTTGGACCAAGTCGATCCATAACAATGCTGGAATTATAAAGTAAAAAAAAAAAAAAAAGAAGAGAAAAAAAATTAGTAAACAAATGATTTAAATAAAATAAGTAAATATATGCATCTAGTTATTGAAGATATAAGACAATATATCACAAAAGGATTCCTCCATCCCTGCCTAACAAATCAAAAAAAAAAAAAAAAAAAATATGCGTCTAGTGAATTTATATCATGAATAATAATAATTTCGGAGAAAAAATATCGATCACATTACATGAGCATTCTTCATTTAATCGCTGCTTAGAGGAAAACAGCTAAGTAGACTTAGCAATGAAGACATCCATGGAATCATTGAATCATCCTCCTCTTCGTCTCTTCTCTCCTTTTTATACTCACCACCGAAGGTGTGGAGTGTATTTCATTTTGTCATTTGATTTGTAACTCCCAGAGGGAAACTTCATTGAGCACACAAAGTATATATATATACTTGATGAGTATCAAATTTAGAATCAATTTAAGTATGTCCGTCTGTCAGTCTGTCTATGTAATGCCTGTGGTAAAGATTCTCTTAGGTACAAAAATGAAGACATCGGCTTCATATTTGGCAGAAATATTGAAAGTTCTTGCACGCAGGTTGGTATTGAAATCGATCAAAGGGCACACCCGCCGTACGACGTAGACTGAGAACACCTCTATTTTCGGAAGCAACGAAAAATTGCATTTTTTTACTCATTACTCATAAACCATAATAGGTAGAATTAAATAAAAATTTCCATAAATATTATGCTAGCAGCTATAGCATAATCTCTATGCAAAAATGGAAAGCATCGACCACGCCCACGCGATTTAATAGAATATTGAAATTTAATTTTTTAGAGGAAATGTTTGTAACATTAAAAAAGATGGCTCAGGAACCATATAAAATGTATATATTGTTGATCAATATGAAATTCGGAATACACCTAAACGTCCGTCTATCCATCTTTCTGTCTGCTCATCTGTGTAATGCCTGTGGTAAACATTCTCCCAGCCGCAAAAATGAAGACATCATCTTCAAATTTAGCAGAAACTTTTAAATTCTTTCACATACATACGTTGGTATTAAAAATGGGCAAAATCCATCATAGGCCACGCCTACAGTTTAAGCTAAAAGCACATTTGTTTTCTGGCCATTTTGCTCTGGCTGTTTTTCATGGTATTTAATGGCTGGCTGTATACCATGGCATTCCATAAAAATAAAAAAAATCACTTCAACTTCTTCTACTTTACAAGGACAAGCTTTTTTT
>KK351363.1:0-20745 GCA_000671755.1 Glossina brevipalpis | reverse complement strand
ATTTTACTTTATAATGTTTTATTTATATAAAATCATTCTTTATTTTTATCAAATTTATTATTGTAAGACTAAACTAAAGATAAATAACTTTTGATAAACGTCTTCTGATAAAATCGATGCGGTCTTTATGAGTCTCCAACTCACGCCATTCATACCAATTTATCTAAAATGTAGACCAAATATATAAATAAAATATATTCGAAAAATGCATCAAAATTTTTAATGATTGATTTGAATTATTTGTATTATTGTATTTGTTTGTATTATATATCTATTATGTTAAACGTAACGATAAAAACGTTTACTTTTTTAGACCGTCTACTGTATTGGTTATCATTTGAACTTACCACAATATATTTATGATCGAGCAAATTTAATTGTTGTAACTTCATGCTAAAATGTCCCGTATAATTATCAGTATTTCTAATAAGAGTGTTCCAGCCGGCTATTACTATGGCGACAGTATCATACGATGCAGTATCCAATTCCCCTAGTAAGTGTTTTCGCGTTAATATAACACCTAATTATTAGTAAACAAAAGAAAGTTAATAAGAGATACAAGCAAAAATGTTATATTCGTTTCCTTACGAATTTCAGATATTTAGATATTCAAGAAGAAATTTCCTCTCAGCAATAAAAACTGCCAGATCGAAACCATTTTTATAACAAATGTCTAGAATACTCAATAAAGTACTTTTGCCTTAACTTTTAGATCGATATCTTTTATAGTTTGCAAGTTTTCACCAGCACTTGTACATGACATGTTTTATGTAAGTTCAGACCTCTTTTGAAAAGCGCCCTTCATAAGTTATAGTCCAGCTTTTTACATGAGCAAACAAAGGGACAACAATTATTGTTAAACCCCTCCCGGACGCAGATACTTTTGCTGATCGAAAACGCATAGAGCTTTTTCGTGCTACAACCGTAAAAGCAAATCTAGCAAATATTCTTATTTTTTTGGAACATTTCACTTACCAGTATAGTCTTCTGGACATGTCTCAGATAATGGTATTGATATACGTTTCTCGCGGTTGTAACAAATCACTATATCTGGACGTTCATAGTTTGGTAGGATATGCTTTAAAGCACTATGATTTAATAAAGTGCTTGTAATGTCATTAATTTGTAATAATACATTGTCCGTAGCGCTAAGTTTATACTTTTGATCACGTTCAGGTATGTAACAGGTTAACATTTTACCCATAGTCTTTCGACATTTATCAGATAATTGAGGTCCTAAATAATTTTCATTTTTCAAATTCACATTTACAAAAGTATCCAAATGAAAAAGATTTCTATTCGAGATAAAATTTGAACCAAAGGTATGCTTTAAGAATTTCTCATCTAAAGCGGCAGCCATCATATCTTTGTTGTAAAAACCGCAAAGCGTGAGATAGTGCAAGCAATTGAGAAAACATCTTGGATGTTTAAGGATTTCATCAGTTCGATTTTGAAGCATATTAAGGATACGCGTACATAGAGTCTTTTCGAGGTTTGTAAGCGTTTTCGCTTTGAAAAGACCCAAAACTAGGCAAATACGCTCTAAATCCTTTAGACGTGTCTGTTCCAAGTCTCGTTCGAAACGCTGCAATACATATTCAAGGATTCCATTATGACACAATTGTAATTCGATGCCAAATAGAGCCACATGTAAACACGTCAATAAAGACTTTGTGTCCAAATTTAGTTGACTCATTTTATTTAATAATTCTTCCATTCTATTGGCTTGACGTATTTTTGAGCTATAACGCAAAACCTTTAAAACCGGAAAACAATGCAATTAACATATAATATAATTTATATGAATTTGTTATATTATTTGTTTATTACCTTTAATATAGCTACCATTGTTATATCCTTGGCAGTATCTAATTCATTTATTAATCTTTCGTATAAGTGATCCAGAAGTTCGGGATTTTGGATGGCAGATTGTGTTTTAAAAAATCCCATTGACATAACACCCAACTCGTCTAGAGACATCCCATGAGCGTAGCGAGCTAAATTTATTTGGAAATCCATCATTTCGTACAAAGAGCGACGTGTTACATTACATAAAAACATTGTTTGAACCAGTTGACTGGGTGTCATTTTTCGAACTTTGCGTCCCAATTTTTCGAGGGCGTTCTTTACAAAATCACAAATACGAGCCATATCCAATTTGTACCAGGCATCACAAACCAACAGCAATTGATTAGTATCCCAATCTTTAATACGTTGGCAACATTCCATATCCAAAACATTCCAAAGCTCTATGAAATTATCTGCTCTAGTCGTCGCTTCTCTTGGCAGTATTAGCAATAATCTCAACGATTCCAACAATTGCTCATCACTCAGCAACGGTACAATATCACAATAACGATTTATAAATTCCTTAAAACGCTGTTCTGATATCAGGGAATTTGTGTCTTTACAGTAAAATGCCACCGCTCGAAAATTTTCTAATAAAATTTCTAACTTATCTTTGCCTTTAATAGATTTCTCAGCATTTTTTAAACTTAATACGGATTCGTCTAAATCTGTATATTTAAATTGTCCTGGTTCATGCAAAGCAAATAATTGGTAAGGATTCGCAGATTGTTCCAGTATTGTATGAGCATAAATATTTTCACGATCTACATACATTTTTGCTGTCCTAATTTGATTGGTGTGTAAATTCCTGCCGATCATCCATCCAGTTGTTTCTTTTAGAAACACTGAATATTTATATTGAACGCTTAAAACACTTTTTAATGAGCGAAGCATTTTCTTTCTTTTTTACTTTTAATTAATAATGTTTTATTTTCATAACACTTTTTAATACGAATTGATTATTTCCTCAGCTGCTTAATGCTTTTTATTTTGAGAGAGTTCAACGATTTAAGAGTTTCTCGCTTATTAAGGGATAAAGAAGAAGAATGGTGGGCATCTGTTGATTTTAATATCTCTTCTAACAGTATGTGCATATAGTTTGTGCCTATAACAAAAGCAAAATGCTTTAAGCATAATTGCTCTCTTTACTGTTAATGGCAACAACATTTCCACTTGTTCTCTTTCCAATGTACATTTTCAGGTTTTATTAGTTATGTGAAATGCTTAGTTTTGAATTTAACACTTAACAACTTTTAATCGAATTTAATTAAAAAGTAATTTTAACAAATAACAAAAGTATTTAAGGTATATTTTAAATAAGCAAATTTTCCAAAAAAGCAGGAAATTTTACTGTAAATCAAATAAATTTGCTGATATTACTAAAGACGGCACTGTGTTGACGATGAATATGAATAACAAAACAGAATTGAGAATGAGTGACAGTAACAGTAACATTTTACGAATACAAAATTATAAAAGAAGAGAATGATTGTCTCTAAAAAAAAAAGAAAAAAAAAAAGAATATTGAAAAAATACAAAGAATATTTTTGAATAAAGAAATATAAAATATTTAAAAAAAATTTAAAATATCTGATGTATTTAGGAAGTGTAAAAAAAGTTCAATCCAACTATAGTGATAGCATTATTTGGTCACGGAAGTGAAACGTAAAATACATTTAATTTAAATTAATTTCAATTCTGTTAACTGAAATAGCAAAGAATGCAATAACATTTATGAAATGCTATCTCCTTTTCTCTCATATGGCTGTAGTAACATACTGTTTCCTTCTCCTTTTATCGCAAATAAACAGCTTTATATGGTAAGTTACATGAGCACCTAGTACTTTGATCTGAATATAAGCAAAGAAATTTAGGAAACAAAAGTAAGTATTGTTCAAATTCGATGACATTTCTTCCTCTTATTGAAAAAGAAATAATAAAAATATTTAAAAAAATTAACGCGAGGAATGTTATATATGTAATGTGGACAAAGGTATTGGTTTAAGTCAAAGGCATCAAGTTCAAAAGCTAACAAAATAAGCCAAAATTAAAAGATTTGCGTTTAGGCGTCAAAGAAATCTTTAATATTCAAAGAAACGTAGATTTATTTTGCAAAAATAGAGAAATAAAGAAGGATAAGGACAATTTAATATTTTGCTTCTGACATTTTTCATACTTCGGAGAAAATATTGCTGACAGAAGATTCTATTTTCGTTCGTAAATAACAACTCACACCGATAAATACTTCCAAAGAAAATGATTTCACATATAAATTTTTGTTTATTTTCAAGTCCGGCTGGTGAATATTTATAAAATTCAATATTTATAAAACTTCAATCAACGTTGCCTTCAAATTTCAATCGCACTGAACCTCCGTTTGCATATGATCAGGTACTGATTCCATATTTATTTACAAAATTGAAGAAAAGGGACTATTAGATTGTCTTTAAAAAATTTCAAATCTATAAATCTTCTTTCAAGTTCAATTGCAAGGTTTAGAATGTTTCTTACGTATTTTTGATACGATGTCGCATGCGCCAAATCCTCTTATGTCAAGGGATAGATTTTACGAATGTTTATTCTGGGTCTGAAAATTTGAAAAATTTGACATTTGACTTTAAACATTTGACTGCCCTATGGCGAGTGTTCATCACTTCTAGATCCGATCTTCATGTATGAGCCATTCTACCATTGTACAAATTGTGACCTTTGTTGATGGATTTGTCTTACAAGTTGAAGTATAGGAGATTGATCGGCGTTGTGTTACCGCAGCAATTGTTATTGTTGTATTGCTTTTGATTTTAAATATTTCAAATTGACTTGGTCAAGTAAAAATTACGCTTTATAATTAATTCCGGTTTTTCTTAGTTCTCATTGAAAGACTGAACGCAATCTCTTTCATTTCAGGTATCGCTATATTTCTGTTCTAATTTTTTTTAATTTGTTAGGTAGGAATGGAGTAAGCCTTTTTCGATGTAGGGGCTTATATTTCCAGTATCTTAAAGTATTATTAATTAACTTGTTGATTAGCTTCGGATATTATACCGTCTTGCAGCAAATTTTAGGCCACTCGACGAGTCTGCTATAATTTGAAACTCACTGATGCCACAATTTTCGCTGCTTTTGTTGGGTGTTGACAAAGAATTTGTTCCTTATAAAAAAAAAAAAAAAAAAAAATTAGCTTATGGTCCAGGTACTATGCGTATTAACATTTTAAAAGGAAATGAAAATATATTTATGTCCGTAATAAATAAATAGTGTAGTGAATTGAAATTAAATTACTTAGAAGACGATTATTATCCGAAAATATAATTAGAAAAATATATTAATGCCGCTGTAGCGGTTTAAAATAACAGAACAAAAGACAGATGTGTTTTCTAGTTATTCTTCTTCTTTCTTTAAATTGCATTTAATATATTTTAGGAAGTTCAAAATATATATACACGAATAAACAAATACGAAACGTTCAAGTTTTAGGTAATTTTCCGCATTGTGAATCACGAATGCCATGGCGAGACATATATGACTCTTGCCGTAGCTATCGCTGCTATCGTTTGCTTTACATTATTAAAATCAAAATGAAGTGGAAACTGACATTTATTTGTTTTCTATAAACAAATTACATTATATAAATAACAACAAATGGGCGAAATTAAATAACAACAAAATTATACAAAATTTGTGTGAGATCATAAAATGAAAAAAAAAAAAAAAATATGATTCTTGTTAGGATTGACAAATTATACGAAACTTGCTTCAAGTCATACATATTATTAGCGTTTACATTTATATTATTTTTGATTTATAGTATTTTTATTATTATATTATAAAAAGTATACAAACTAAGAAGAAGAAGTTTTATCAAAATAATGGAAGACAGAAAAATAATTTCTACGCCGTCGAAATAACTCAGAACAAGGCAAAGAAATGTACAATTGTATAGAAGAATTCATAGTCTACTGCAAAGAGTTCATTCTAAACTCTTAATTTTTGTGGAAAAACATTCGTTCTCGTTCGAAGCGGTTTCAGATCTATATACATATATCTATTTTGCGGGCGTTTCGCTGAGACTACACTAGCATAAGTTCATCTGGAAATGTTTTGAAATGATCATGAGCCCATTCGCTAGACGCATTAGTGAAGTTAGTCAACAGCTAGTACGTCAGACTATTACTTCTCAGGAGAGATTCATATCGATTCTCAGAAGCCCGTAATTTCATGGTCAAAATTTGTTTCAAATAATGAATTTTTTTCAACATATTCTAAAAGGTTAAAAGCATCTCTAAATGTGGATATTACATATGTATTTAGTATAGACTGTACTACAAATGATAAAGAGTATAAACGTGCACTGAAACATTGCATAACGGTACAGTTGAATAAGTATTTACCAGGAAAATGAAAAAAAAAAAATGCTAAATAAGTATAATTGTGTAAATAGAACGGAAATACTATATAGTACATTGAGCTAATTGTCTTACTTACACGACAATTGTGAGAAATTATTTATCTTACAAGAAAATTAGGAAATTAACGGTTACGTAGTGATATTAGCTATTGCAAATTATTAAATTATTAGATATTCTGCGCCGTCGCAATTTTGATTTACTTACAAATTATACGCAGTTATCATAAAATATATGTAAATTCGTGTAATCTTCTTCTTTTTCATTTAAATTAGTTAGTAAATGTGACCAACAGGACTAAGTCATCTTGTGTCGCCCATTTCCCCATTTCATGATACGAGATTTGCGGTTATTCTATCTACTAATTATTACAAGCCAATATTTTTCTTTAGCTTTCACTCAAAGGTTTAAGTTGAATACAAATCTACGCCTTCAACCAAATAGATTTGAAGAGAGGTGAATACCTTCCCATCTTATTCTTATAATATTTTTATATACTATTAAATACAGGTCATGTGGGTGTTGATAAAATGTGGTCTATATTTTGTTTTTGTTTATTTCTCTTATTATTATATATATTTTGTTTGATTCTTCGTCCTCTCTCTTATTTTATGAACTCTTATTATTGTTTGGTTTCTTTCTTTATATTTTGAAGTGCATTTCGCTACATACGCAATAACATCTATAACAATTTGTTTCACTGTTAAAGTTAACATAGATGCTAACATGAATACATGTTGAGAGAGTAATACTTTTAAACCAAACGTATAAAAATCCGAATGCATTCAATTGCTTAGATCAGAGGTTCAAAACTAGCGTCTTGTTGAGCTTAATTTTATTTATTTTAAAATTTAAAAACATTTTATTACACACGTGTAAAAAAGTTGTAGCTCAAAAAAATTTGTATAATTGATATTTGAAATAGACAAGAAATTATATTCAGCTTATACTCTCTGGAATGTCCTCAAAAGCATATTACTCGAGTTTAAGTCAAACTCCAATGGAGGAGAACTTGACAAAATGCTATAGAATTTGTGTGTGCAGCATAAGTGTTTCATTTCGTGATCTACTTTCCGTGCTGCTGATACTTTTTTATTTATTGTATTAAGAGTATATTAATTTTGTACAGATGTTCTCAATCACTCAATCTCAATTTTTGGATCGATTTAAGTATTTCCGTCCACCTGTCTGCGTGTTGTCTTCATCTACTGGTTGAAATTCTAAAGATATCGATTCGATCAAATTTGGGAAGTTGACATTTTGTACCAAGAACAAACGCCATTGAAAATGACTTGCTTCGAACCACTTTGACGATCAGTCTCCATATAAAGCTTTATCTTAAAAATATTTTTATATGAAAAAAAAAAGGTTCATTTTAATATTTCTCGATAAAAATGGGTGAGAAATAATATTTTGACGTACTAAGTGAATGTGGAAAATGTAAACGGTATGAAACTATTTTTTGAATCTCTTCCCATATAAATTTTTTTTAAAAAGACGTTTATACAGTAACAAGGTTTATACTTTAGTATTTTATGACAAAAAGTTTTTCAAAATAGTGCTTTAATACATAAATCTACTGTTAGCGAATGTACCTGTAACTTTTTCGGACTTCTTTCATATAAGAGAGAGAGAGAGAAAGTTCTTATTAAAAATAAAGCTTTACATGAGAAAAAGATTTAATTTTGCTCTTTATATGGCAACAAGGCTAAACTATACTAAATTTGAACCGCTTTATCTTATATAAGACATTTTGAAGAAATGACTTTCATCCGGTAAAAAACTGTCAATTTTTATTCAATTAGTAATTTTAAACGTGAAGTAGGGTGTATAGATTTGGTTCAATATAACGTCTTAACTTGTTTTGTTGTAAACTTATCCATTGTTAATAAATATTATATTTATTTATCCAGGGGCTGGTCTAAATGATTTTTTATTTCATTTCTACGCACTCTTATAAATAAAAATCAAAAGTTGTACCTGGATCCTATATAAAAATCCTTATATGAAGAGAAGTTATGCAGTCCGAAATTACTATAATAAGAATTTATATATCAAACCGTTATCGGTGATCAACATTTATCGTAAAATCATATTTCCATATAAAGCCTCGATTTTTTGCTAAGAAACAGAATGAATCCAAGATTCTGTATTAAATTTTTTGTGTGAAAAACTGCTTCAACTCAGTTAAAATGTTAACTGGGGCCTTTAGGGAATCTACTTTGAGCTGAAAAAAAAATATATGTATATATAAACGATACAAGCTCTTTAAAGAAGGTCGCGAAGATCTTAATGACGATGCCTGTTGAAGCAGTGACGAAAAATTATTACAAAGAATCGTCGAATCGCTATTAGAGAAGTTTCTGATGATATCAGCATATATATATCTATATATATAAACGCAAAATGCTTCACTTAAAACAATTTTTTTCTTCGGCGATTCTATAACTTATTTCTAAGATCCTTTGAATATTTGCTCGATTTGTTAGAAGGTTTACCATTTAATATTTCAAATTTAGCTCACAAAGATAGTTTACAGAGTCACATATTTATTTACCCCTTATGAATTAATTCATCGTTTTTTATTTCCTTGTTTGAATCCAACTAATTGCATTGAATATCATTACATAAAATAGGTCAAAACTTTGTAATCGGGCAAAGACGATTTTTTCACCTCACTACACACATTATACCAATTGTACCAATTTTTATGGCGCATTTTAGTAAGATATTGGCTTCAAATTTGGGAAAAGTTTTGAAAGCTCTTGCATGCGAGTTAATATTGAAGAAGGGTGAAATCGGTCAAAGAGCACGACTATAGTACCACTCTTGTAGGGTTTCTTTGCTCATCGTTCATAAACTACATGAGCTACCCGATAAGAAATTTAGTTTTTTTCAAGTTTTTGAAACAACTTGCATTTTCAAATATTGAAAAAAAAAAATCATATCTTGATGACATATAAAGCTTTACTCTTATAAATGCTACTATATGGAAAGGGATTCAAAAAATGGTTCAATCTAATTCAAATTTTTCACCTTCGCTTAGTACAAGCTTAAAGTACTATATATCTATTTGATTTCTGTTGAGAAATATTAATTGTTTTTATGTAAAGAAACTTTCAAAAAACAAGGCTTTATGTGGGCAATGGTTGCAAAAAATAGGCCGATTGAATTAATTTTTAATGGTGTTCGTCGTAGGAGCAAAACATGTCAGTATATCAAATTTCATAAAAAATATCCCGAAAAATGTGACCCGTTAATTAAAAACTAAGGCAAATATCTGATAGAAAGATGGACAGACACGCTTAAATGGATTCAGAAAATAATGTAATAAAAAGTAAGCATACATATATTCGTGTAAATCTAATATATGGCCATTATAAGCCGTGTAAGGCATGAATATTCCTCTTAAAATGCTCGAAACTAATATATTCATTTCGCACGTTTACTGAATTCATTCTGATGTAAATGGATATTTTGAATTACCTAATGCTATCTTTACATTAACAAAACTCTTTTCGCTAAGCTGTTAAATAACATGAGATTTTTACTTTAAACGCAACCTGTTCTGTAGTGTTGTTCCTCAGTTTCAAGAGTCTAACATTCGCAACGAAAACATCTTGTATGCCTACTACAAATACAATTAAAGCAAAGGAGAAGCAAAAAAGAGAGGATATGTTTATATACGTCTTACAGTAAAAGTGCGTACGTAATAATATAACTCTCATCTTACTGCCTTACTGCTATAAATCATATTTTTTCTTTATGCAAATACTATAAACAAAATCCAATAATATGAATATTATATAAAAAAATGTATGCATTTTGCTCCTTTCTCGACTTTTATTCTTCCATATTAAAAGCCTCTGTGATAAGTTTCATAAGTTTTTTTAAATTTTATTTTGACAAAAATATACAAATTTTTTCTTCTTTTATGCTCATTTTTTTCGAGTTTTTTTTTTTAGTCTTACAAGTATTTATATCTATAAATGTTATCTATCTTTCTACGGATTGTATGATTATTTTGTACAAACAAATCACTTACATCAAACAAATGAGTTGTATGCATATCAGTATCAATTCTTTGACTCTATGTTCTCACAATTTTTAACTCATTTACAACTAATAGAAAGAGAGTTTTCTTTACTCACATTTCTCTATGTAATTATTTTGCCGGTCGTGTATAAAACTATCCGTAAGTTGTATATAATAGGAACACAGTAAATCAATATTAAATAAATTGATTAATTATGAAATTAGGAAACATTATAACTTTCAATTTGTGTTTTCGTGTTAAAAAATTTCAAGATATTGTAATAAAAACACAGAATTCTTCAAAAAACTATAAGTTTGCAATTAGGCCCAGCATGAAAATATACTCCATTATAATGATGTTTTTAAAATATTGTTACGAAAATTACAAACTGGTAAACAATGCCTGCAATAAATTTTCCCAAAATCTATGTCGGAGGAAATTCCTTTTTACACTTTACCTGTCATGGTCATGAAAAGGCGCATTTGGAGCTGTCGATGAAAGTGAAAATTAACAACAATTCTTGCGAAATCTATTAAGTAAAGGGATTAATGAAACTTCGGAGGAAATCTTGCAGTGAGGGATTAGCAGGCAGTTCCGATGTTCGTAAGGTTTATGAGCGGAGCATATTGCTTAAGAAAAGTTAGTTGTAAGCTGGGAGTAGACTAATGATATTCAAGGCAAACAAAGGAAAAGAAATAAATAACTTTAAATGATTGTAAATAAAATCTACGCTATATTCACGATCCGGGATCCGGGATCTGAGGGGAAATATATATGGTAGCTTTGTAGTTATATAATAAGGATCACTTTTTTGAAAAATGAATTTTTAGACCAAATTCATACCAAAAAAAAAAAACCGAAAATGAAGAATTGAAGACATTACTGGAAGACGATCGGAGTGAAATGCCGGAGGGGAATCAAAATCATTGAACGCGTGTCTCAACGAGTAGGCTCCATACGCGAATGTTTGTTCCCATGGGAATATTTCAAAAGCGAGAAAATTCTTTCACTTGTGAATTGAAACCAAGAGACGTTGAAAGCCAGTTTTTTGGGTTACCAATAGCAGATTGAAAGGCGCCACAGAAAGAGCTTTTTACACCAGATTGTGACTAGGAATGAAAAAATGTATATTCGACGACAATTCCAAGAACAAAAAACCCGGTCAATCGTTGCCATCGACCACAACATCAACATCAAAGACGAACATTCATGATACGAAAGTCATGTTTAGTACATGATGGAACTAACAGGATGTCGAGCTATTAAAACTTGGCGATTATATTATGGGCGATCAGTATAAACTACAACTAATTCGTTTAAATTGTGCATTGCGAGCAAAGACGTGCGAAAGTTTTTCTTCGGCATGACAACGCTCGGCCTTATGTCGCAAAAATCATAATAAAAATATTTGGAGACGTTTAAGTAAAATGTTTTGTCATATCCGTCGTATTTTCCTGACATTACTCCTTCTGATTATTGGTTCTTCTGACGGATGCAGCTCGATTTGGCAAGCCAACGTTTCACTTTCTTCACCGAAATCAAAAATTAGCTCTTAACTTAGAGCGTCACAAAAGACGAGACTTTTTTCCAGTTGGAATTCAAAAATTGCTTGAGAGATGGGAAAAAGTAGCGGCCAATGTTAGACACTCCTTTGATTAACTAAAGTCCATTTCAATTTGTTCTGAAATAAATGCATATTTAACTACAAATCAGATCAAACTAATTTGTGCTCTCAATATGTGAGGGGCTTACATTTACATTATATATAATATTGTTACGTAAAATTTAATTTTTTTCGTTTTAGATATTATTCCTAATATTCCTTAGATCAGGTTTGACCCATGAATGGATTGTGAACTTACAGTAGCATGAGCTTTGTTTACAAAATTAGAATAAACTATTTACAGAAAACTATATATTACGCCATACATTTATGTGTAACATTTCTCTTTAAATACTTAATCATCTGGCAACTTCATATGGAAAATTTAAAGTTCTAGCTTGAAACTCTAAATTAAAGAGTCTACTATTGGGTAAAAAATATGCAATTTGGTTTATTGTAAGCGCACTGAAAAACTGATTTTCCATATTTTCGTATTTGAGTTCACTAAGGTGAGAGAAGACATTTGCCTTTTGTATCCTAGATTAAACCGCCCATTTTTTAGAAGTTATATTTAAGGTGTACAGTATTGGAAAATGGAGTTGGAAACTCCAAACTACCGAGAATTTGTAGAGCAAACGCGAAAAGGAATTAATAGACATGCGTCGAACTTTCTCTTTTGTTGAATTTCTTTTGAAATCTACAACAACGTTGTTGTTTTATGACAGTTAACGGAGCTTTCTTCTAATCTCTTTTTTTATTATTTCTGTCTGTTTTAATTTTGATTTTTGACTGTCATTGTCTCTCTTGATATAGCAAGAGAGTTTCTGAGCATCTCAACAGATAAACATCGAATGTATCATAAAAAAAAGCTTGTCAGTGTTTCTATATGTGCTGAGTTATTAAATATACGTCGACTTAATAACAGAGAGAGAGCATTAATTTTGCAGTAAATGTAAGTGTATGAGATGAATATGTGAATCAAGGAGACGTGCATATTATTTCTTTGAGTACACGTGATGTATAGCATTAAGAACGTAACTGTACTTACACCAATGTCTCATTTTATGAAAAAAACATTTAGAAGGAATCGTTACACTAAAAGTTTTCAGAAAATAAATTTTTTTAATCTTTACATTACTTGGAATACAGATGTATGTAGTACCTAGAAGGACTTATGATAGACTCATCTTTTATTAGGTCGAACGACTCAGAATCATTTTCTGAATCGATCTAAGTTTATTTGTCCGACTGTCCATGTTTTTCTACTCAACCTGGAGATCGCAATTTGTGAGATATTCGGACGAAATGTGGTACGCTAGCCTGTTTTTTGCTTGTTCGCCCAGAAGTCGAGCATTTTTACGATCCTTCATTCTATATAATATTTTTTTTTTTTTAAATCTTGCCCTTTTTAATACTTCACGTTCAAATTCACGATCGTTCCTATGGAAAGCAAGTCCTTATATGGTAAAACGATTTAATTTTTTGTATTTCTTCTTACAAACTGGTCTGTAATAATAGTCCCACATATATAAAAACCTAAAGTATAGATTTCAGTTATCATAAGTGATTCTTCAAAATTGGAAAAACAAAGCGAGAATATTTCGAATATTATACAAAAGTATTTATTTAAACTTTTAGTGCTAAAACATATATATCCGAAATTCTTCCTTTGGGGTCTTTTTAAACTTTTTTTCCTTTTTAGCTATGTTCTCTTTTAATAGTTTGCTCTATTTACCATTGTAAGATTTAATTTCCATGCTCTCAAGTTGTGGTCAATAAATCTTGGTCTATTAAGTTTTTCCTATCTCAATTAGTAATCCTAAGACCTCAGTCTCTGAAATAAGTTTTTATGTTTTTATTAAAAGCTTTATCTTAACATCTATTGAGAAATTCATAGGCACTTGGAAACTTATGGTTTTAAATGTATATATTGGGTTGGTAACTAAATAACTGCCGATTTCTTCCATAAAACAAAAGGTTTTTTTTTTGCTTGGAATGAAGTTTAATCTATAATGTATTTTCCATTTTGTTCGATGATCTTTTTGCCATCTCTCTGACAACTTCAAAATTACATGGTCGTAGAAAGTCTGGTCCTTTTTGACCAAAAAGTGAGTTAAGTGATATTTTACAGCGTCCTCATCGTTGAAAGTTTTACCACAAAGAGAGTTGGTCAAGGATCGAAATAAGTGATAATCCGATGTCTCAAGATCAGGACTATATGGTGGTTGTACCATCAATTCCCAATCAAGATCTATCAATTTTTGCCGAGTGGCCAAAAAATGTGCGGCCTAACATTGTCCTAGGGGAAAGTGACACCTTTACGATTGATCTATTCTGGTCGCCTTTCGCTTGACCGCAGCATTCAATTTGTCCAATTGCCGACAGTAGACCTCCGAATTAATTGTTTGGTTCTTTGGAAGCAACTCAAAATACACCGGTCCTTTCCAATCCCACCAAATTAACAACAAAATCTTCTTTTGTTTGATATGTACCTTTGAAGTGGTTTGTGATGACTCATTAGGCATGCACCACGATCGTTTTCGATTGACATTGTTGTACACAATCCACCTTTCCTCTCCAGTGATGATTCGTTTTAAAAACGTATCGAATTTATTGCGTTTAAGCAATAATTTGCAAGCGCTAATGCGCTTTGTCAGATGAATTTCTTTCAAATCGTGCGGAATCCAAATATCCAGTTTCTTAACGAGACCGACACATTTCAAACGCTTCTCAATGGCTGTATTTCAAACATTTAACTTCTCTATAATCTCCCATGTAGTTACATGATAATCTGCTTCGATGATGGTTTTGATTTCATTAAGCTCAACTGGTCGACCTGAACGTTGGTCGTCTTTAAGAGAAAAATCTCCAGAACGGAATTTTTCAAACCAATTCCGGCATTGCCTTTCTTTAAGGGCTTTATCACCATACACATCACGTAACTTTTTGGTGGCTTGCACTGCATTCTTTCCTTTACGAAAATAATAAAGCAAAATATGGCGGAAATGTTCGCACTTGCATTCCATATTAATGTTGAGGTAAAAAACAAAACTTTAAGAAAATATCTACGCAATGAACTTGTAAAGCTAGATAAGGATGACAGCTGACATATATAAGAAGAAGATGATCATAGCATTTACGGATATCATAAAAATGGGAGTGAGAGACATTTATAAGTGAAAATGGTAGTTATTTAGTTACCAACCCATTATATTACAATTTTCATTATTTGCATTAAGAAAGCTTCGCAGCGTTTTAGAAGATTGCGAAAAATCATTCCCATTATCCCGTAAAATCTTATTTTTATTATTATTATTATTATAATTTATTTAGACAAATAAATTAATTTTTGAACTAAAAAAATAGGATGAGCACTAGCAACTAAGACCATTTTTTTTTTAAATGGTTTTTTTTTAGATGGTTAGTCTAGTCGTTATAATAAAGTTCAATATTTTATTGTTATTATGTTCTCCAGGTATTTGCAAGAATTTTAGAACTATAGTTTTCTTTAGCAAATCAAATAAAAGTTTAGTTTTAAATTTCACTCACACATCTGTAATTAATTCCCTATTCTTAATTTTGTATGATCACAGGAGCAGAATTCCTTATGTTTATATTTATTAAAGATTACGAACAACAAAGATGGATGTGCAAAACAAAACATTTCATTACGATATTAATTTATTTTTTACTAGATTACTTTTTTACGATATATACCAAAAGTAATATTTTTCTATATGAATTTCTCCATTTAATAAATAAATTTTATGTCAATCAATATACAGAAAAATTTCACTCGCTTACATAATACTAAATTCTGTTAATAGTTAACATAAATGTAAACATTAATTCTTCTATGTTAGAAATTTTCGGTACTACCTTTTAATGTGCAGTATCCGATTGGCTTTGCAAATATTTAGAAGTTTATGAGTGTTTTGTAGTAAATAAAGATCCATAATATATTTTCGAAACTTCAAAATTTTATTGAGTTAAGTAAAAAACTTGGTAATAAAAACAGACAAACGAAGATAGATTCATAATTTTGCATTCAAATTGAATTTATTGCAAATTTTTACAGCAAACAAAACTTGTTTGAAAAGTAAAATCAAAATTAAAAGGCAACTGAGAAAAATGAGTGTAAAACTATAATGAAATC
Source organism: Glossina brevipalpis (assembly GCA_000671755.1). NCBI lineage: Eukaryota > Metazoa > Arthropoda > Insecta > Diptera > Glossinidae > Glossina > Glossina brevipalpis. The sequence goes on along the minus strand of KK351363.1, from coordinate 4,696 downwards.
GCAATGAGAGAAAGAGAGAGAAAATGAAAATTTTTTATTTGTTTGCTTTAGAAGAAATGTAAAGAGAAAGAGATAGCAACATATACCTAAGTGCCGTTTTCCTGTTTTCTCTCTATGCTAATAGAGAAACAATGAAACCAAACTTACGCTGTGATAAGGCTCGTAAGGATTACAATTTATCCTGGGGGCTTTTAGGTTTTTATCTGAGTCATTAGCAATTATAGTTAATGCGCGATATAAATGCAAACAAAAGAAAAAAATTAATGACAAACATTTACAAATAATAATGATAATAATTTCTCTACAATCTTGTTCTTTAATAAGTTCTCTAAACTCTTGCTCTCTTAGCTTCTCTTTTTGTTTATTTAATTATTTAGATCAAATGTACTGCGATTTAAATAATTGTATTAATGTTTTCTATGTGTAAGAGTAACCTTTTGATTCTTCTAAAACCTGATGAATAAAAATATACGCGAATGATTGAAATCGTGAAATCAAAAAGCTGCGATCTCTACTAACATATAGGAAAAATATTACCTTGCAACGTCTAGCAGATATTCCTGCAAAATTTGAGTGTACATATTTACCATGGCCTCCTAAGTCTTCGATGGGCATAAACTAGCATTACCATAACAAAGCTGCGGTTGTAGTTTTTATATAATTTAATAATGTGGTGAATATCGAAGGTCTGATTTAACGTAAATATAAATTTCTTACCAGTCTTCATGTATCTGATTACTTTTCAAAGGAACTTTTCGGTGTCCGCACTGCTTTTTTAAATCACGGAAATAGAGAAACTCAAAAGGCACATTCGCACCCGCGTTATTGAAACCAAAGGAACTAATATTTAAGAACTTCGAGCGAATGAAGTAAGTGAGTTACGAAGCACTAAATAAAAATCTAAATTTTCATGCAAGCAGGAGCTTTCGCGTGAATTTTGCCAAAATGTAAATAATATGAACTGAACATTTCAATGCTACGTGTCTTAATTAGTAAATTATAGCCGTTGTTAAATATCAGCAGATATATCAGATGTTGTCTGCATATATCGAGACGTCATAATATATAAATATCTTTGATCAACGTGAACATTGGCGTTGATTTAGCTATTTTATCGACTTTCGTCCATTTTTCGGTGCCACGAGTATAACCTCAAAAAAGAAGCTAGATTTCACGTTTGTTTTTCTTTCTTGTGAAGTTAAGTCTTGAAGTCGATTGAAAATCGATCAAGATAACTCTGCCCATTTTTATTGAAAAAAAGCGATAAGTCCTATCTTACATATAATATATAGAAGCAATATACTGAGTAAAGCGACTTCTGCTCTATATTGCAATAAACTTCGATGAATTCGATCCAAACTCAATGTTAGTTCTTTCATGTTAGTCTCACTGGCACCAAGTAAAATTAAATTTCAGATAACTAATCATGTGGAAGTTAAGGTAAGCTATTCTCTCCTTTTTGTGAGCATACCCTTAAGATGGGCCTAATAGAAATATATGTGTTGTGTCAACAGATCCTGCCCTCGTGACTTCGCCAAAAAGGAAGGTGTAGTACACATACATGGATTTTGTCGAAATTCTTTGACGTGATCATCAATTTTTATTTCACTGTCGCAATTATTTAGAATAAAATCTATTATTGAAATATTCAATATAATATTTTGAGAACACACGCATGCGCAATTATACGCAATTACATAAAAAAAGTATAATTTTAACTTCTGGGGTTTTAATTTTAATAGCAATTGTTCTTTTGCGTATATATGTTACTAAGTTGTCTAAAAAATAATGGACCTAATATTTAAATTAGCATTAGTTATTTCCAAATGCATATGTATGTAAATACGGATTGAATGAATGAAACAAATATATGAATTTTCTTGAAAGTTCAATATTTCTTGTGAATATATATCAATATATATATATATATATATATATATATATATGCGTATATAGACGCAAATGTTTATATTAAAAAGCGACTCTCATTTAAATTTTTCATATTATATCTCTTTTTGTGTATGTACCCTTAAATTCTTAATTTGCTTTGTTGCCGTTTGTGCACAAATAAATAAGTATGTGCATAAGTATTTACATAGTTGATCACATATTTTCTGGCATCGCTATAAAATAGCTGTAGTTCTCATTTCTTTTTCACGCATGCGTAATTTGAAGTTTTGATAACCAGTAAGTTCTCTTAACTTACTTTGAGAATAATGTTGTCACGTAAAACTAAATAAATTGGAGCGATACTTAAAGCGTCGCTTCGAAGATTTACGTGTATGTATCCAAATAAATAAAATAAAAAATAGAATGGAAATATTTTTGTGCTTAAAAGTAAATAGTTAATTTTTTTTTTATGACTATTGACATGTAATGAATAACAAATAACTAATTCGATTTCTGAGGACCAATTTTAATTTAAAAAACACGATTCAAAAAGAGAAACTTTTCGCAAATAATATTACATTGACTATTCAAAATACTGAATAGAATAAGAAAATAAGAAAATTTTCTATGGAAGCAGTCAAGTTACATAGCACAGTAAATGTTTACTAATTTATATATTTCCTTCAGATATGTTCAAAGCTATTAAAATTTCGTAATAACTTTTTAAGTATCTATCTAATGGTGGATATATTTTTTTTTTTTTTGCTATGTGATGCTGCGGTGGCAACACTATTGTGAGACACTAGAGTTTGTGAGGTTCTTTCTCTTTCTCGCTTTGTTATTGAATGAAAATATATAACCATTTATAAGAGTTTCACATTACATACTATACAATTGATTTCCTCTGTTAGCGTTAAAGTCCAAAGAGCATCAAACATTTTGTTCTATGTTGCATGATATTACATAGCCCTTTAACGCGCAATTAATTTTGTAGGCATTTTGAGAACTTAGTTTCATTGAAATTTAAGAGAAAAAGGCGGTATTTCTAAGTATATAATTTTTTTCAATAGAAATATTTAAGGTACAATTTTAAGTAGACTTATAGAAAATGTATGGAAAATGTACATAAAAGGTTTGAATGATTCTTAAGTCTTCCATTTTAGTTTTTTAGATCATAAAGTTCAAACTCCTAGTGTAGTGAAGTATTTTATTGAATATTTAAATCGTCGTAATTATTATTTAAAGAATATTAATCTGCTTTAAATTTTGAAATTCTCTGCTGTAGTGGAGTTAAAATTCTCCTTCAATAAATGCATAGTTATTTAAAGAAGAGCACAGTTTGTAGGCCTGTGCAGACATGTCTGGCTTATTAGTAGTTGTAACTGATTTCACATATGTACGACATAATTAATCAACAAACGATTAAGTGATGATAATGTTACGTTTAAAAATACATACAACAAAGAAAACCACGAACTTATGTAAACAGAAAGGAAAAGTAGGAAAGCAAGAGATAAAGATGAAGCGGAAATTTCGAAACTGGCGATTCGCGAAATGAAGAGAATACAAACAAAGAGAATGAATAATAGCAGAATTACACTCGTTACTTTCAGTAGTGAGCAAAAAAAAAAAAATGATTAAAAACACGATGAGGAACGAGTATTAAACGAACTTGTTTTTTTGTCTATTACTTACTTTTCGTTAAATTAGAGAAATGTATGCATGCGTACGTGAGTATACGCACGTATTAAATAATTGCAAAGCCGAAAGCATATGTAGTATGTTTTCGTACTAGAGCGCTTACTCATTTTCCGTTTTATTAAAGTAATGTATACGAGCATACAGCCACGCACAAGCGTTACATGCATACGCAGGTATACACAAAAAGTCTGGAGGTCATCACGTAAGTAGTATCAGTTTTAAAAATTGATACTAAGCTTTTGAAACATGATTCGTGATAGTTAATTTCATTAGCATCATGTAACAGTATCGCTAACTTTCCAATAGAGTCTGGGAAAATTTTCCAATAAAATAAGAGAGCCGCAAAAAATAAGAGTTAAATTAACGCTTGTTTGTTTTCTATAGACAAACTTTATATGGTAAAAAATAATAAGTCACGCAAGATGAAACAATATATGATACAATTTTACAAAATTTTATTCTAAAAATTTCTAATTTCTTAAATAAATTCCTTATTTTTTATATATAAATATACCAAGTGAACTGAAAGTTCGTAAGCTGACACATAGATGGCGCTACTAGTATTAAATCCATATAATTTTTAGTTAGCTCTATTAAATCCATGTGAGTTTTAATTAACCCTAACCTTCAAAAAGCACGTGTATAAATTTGACAGCTGTTGCACTATTAGTATGCGAGTTATAGCATTTTTAATGAGGGAACGCTTTGGGGTCGGTTCATCACGTGCAGTCCACTCGGCCAACTGGCGATTGGACTCCGGTGTGAAATGATGGAGCTATGTATTATCCATTGTCACATATCGATCCAAAAATTAGGGTTTATTACGATTGAACAGCTTCAAAAACTGTGCTTAGAATCATCAATTCGTTCTTGTTTTTGGTCGATTGTGAGCTCGTTGCAGCACTCACTTTGAACAGAGCTTTCGCATATCCAAATGTTCATTCACGATATACTCATTACGTTCCTTTGATATCTTTAGGGTTTCACCTATCACAATCAACTTCACTTTACGGTTATCCGAAATTATTTTGTGGACTTTTTTTATGTTTTCGTCGGTAACAGCCTTTTTGTGGTGTCCACTGTTTGCATCGTCCTCGGTGCTGAT
>KK351362.1:156596-172164 GCA_000671755.1 Glossina brevipalpis | reverse complement strand
TATTGAGATGCGGTTTTTTGGGAATTGTTGAATACGATCCGAAGTTTTTGATACTAAAAGAAAGGAAAATATGTCTAGCTTATATAATATATACAGCTTTTTAACTTTTTAACAAAAAAATTGTTTGAGAAAAATCAAAGAATGACGTGACTGAAAGAATTCTCGCGAGGTATCTATAGCAGAAATTGCTTTTAGCCGTGAATTATAGACGTTCTTAAATATATACAGAGTTTCTTTTGAAAAATTTGTAGTCGTACATCTTACCTTTGTAGTACTTACGAAAACGCCCAAAATTTCACGAAAAAACATTTTACGAATAATAAATTTATTCAAATACATTTTAAAGTGGGAAGGGGTAAATCTGCATTTTTTTTTTCAAAAACAAAAAGAAAAGTAATTGGGCTTTTCCCTATATATATGTACTAATTGCTGTTAACATAATTGTCAGAATTTCAATACATATTTTTTTCGAAAACGATCAGAAATGTCGGCAAAAAATTGTCGTGGCCCGTATACAAAGGCAGTTTTACTATGAAATCGAACGAACAAACCAATTGACGCACGTACATTTAAGAAGGAAACTTTTACAAATCCGAGTGTTAATTTGAGAGGACTGATGCCACAAAAATTGTCTCTGAGGTGAATATAATTCTTCTTTATATAATAGAGAGCTTTATTTACTTTTATACAATTTTTTCTTTGGTATACAATTAAAAATAGATGTTAATGAAAGGTTTTAGAAGAGTCTTATATTAAGAAAATAAATTATGGTAATTACAAAAAAAAAAAAAAATCTAATGTTAAAATTAAAATTTTTTTTATTAAATAATACTGTTATTATGAACGTATATTAAACGTACATTTACACATATAGAGGCGTTGAATCTTACAGATTAAAAAGATCTACAACGAATCTAAATTTGTTCTTATAATTTGTTAAAATAGTAATTTAAGGTTAAGAATTTTTTAAAATTTTTTTATATGTAAAGTATTCCTTTTGGGAGGTCTTGCAACTCATTTATTTCATTTTAATTATTGTGTATATTAAATATTTTTTTAAATTTAAAAACATAAATTGACTGCTACATCTCTGTTCAATATTCTACCTTAAGTGAAGGCTAAAGCCGTGGAGATATTAAAATATCATAATATTGCTGTAAAGAGTTTTTTTTTTTGATTTAAACAATCACTTGAGTACACACAAGAACGCACATTTATAACTAATTTAATACTAAAAAACATGTAATTTTTTTTTTTTTTCTTTTAGGGGTTTTTTTTTTAGTATCATTGCGATATTTTTTGCTTTTTATTAAATTCCTCGTTTCTAAAATCATTGTTTGACTAGATCTTTTTCTTTTAAAATTTTTGGTTTAATATTTCTTGTTATTTATGTAAACACATACAAGTAATGACAAACGTCTATGTCAAGGTCTGTAGTATACATTTTTTAGATAATTTATGAGACCTTGTTGTTGTTTACAAATTGATCACAATATTTGACTTTGATTTGATTTTATAGGACACACGAACACACACACACTTATATTAATATTCTAATATTTTTGTGTTTTTCTTTTTTTCTTTAGTGTTTTAAGTGCGATAGAAAATAATTTTAAGATCCAGTTAGCATCTAAGATGTAAATCTAATTAATTCATTAGATCCTAACTGGAAGGCTTTCGTCACAATAACGCACAGAGTTTGGAAAGTTTTTTATTTTTCTCTGTAGTCGATGCTGTTGTGCCTGAAGAAGATACCGACGAAGATGTAGAAATACTGCTTTGTAAGTTGCTAGCTGATGGTGGTTGCAAAGGTGTTGTTGGGCTTTTATCATCGGAATCTTCGCTTACATGAGTTTCAAGTATTTTTAATGTAGTTTTTGGCTTAACATTGCCGTCCATACTTGTATATAAGGTTTTAGTAAGCTTTGATTTAACTGCTTTACCTATCGCACCAGTTTTTTTAATACTTAAACGTGAAATACTGCGTTGATGTTCAGGCGTCGAGCTATCATCAGCATGTTGCTGCTGTTGTTGTTGTTGTTGCTGATTGCAATTTAATGTTGTAACAGTAAATTCAATATCTTTGATGTCTTCGTCAGAACAAGCTTATTGAAAAAAGAAGTAAAAAAAATTATATTCAGCTTAAATCGAATCATTTAATTTCTACAGTTATCTAGATTTATTAAAAGTCGGTAGCGCATAGATATTCAAATTCTATACACGATCTCGATCAGTAAAGGTGTAGCTATATCTCTTTATTATGGATATACATCGAATTTATTATTCGTGTGGTCAGAAATATTCTATTTATGCATTTCATTAGTATGATATTATAGTTGGATTTAATTATGTCTTATAAATATTTGAGAGATTTAAACCAAAATCCTTTAAATGTAGAGAATAATGTGATCCCACAATAGTTACTAAAGCTACCTCTTCCAAATTTCGAAATATTGAAAAAACTTACCTGCAAATTCTTCTACAGGCTTTTCGATAGTATCGTGATCAATCCAAGTTAAGCCCATTTCAACTTTTTCTGCCAAATCTTGCCAGTTATTACGGTTTTCTAAAGTACCATCATAAAGCGGCTTTATCCAAGGAAAGGTTTCATACAATACTCGATACAAGGGCAAACAAATGACATCAATAAAACCAACTTGCATTTTCGGCAATTCATCTTTACGTTCTCTAAAAGAATATGAACGCAATTTAAAACTTATCTCAATAAGCAGCAAACATAGCAAGATGACAAACCTATCCATCATAGCAACAGGTTGAGTATTTAATTGTAATTTTTCCAAATCGCCTTGATCGAAAAATTCATCAGCCACTAATTTGGCAACACGATGTTGTACTTCCCACGGTTTGGCAATAGCACTCACATCACACGCTGTCATCATCATACCGCACAATACTAAATTTTTGTATTATATTTTTAATTATTTGAGAAAATGAACTTTTTCTTTGAAAACTTACGCTCCTTTCTGTCTTCACTTTGCCAATCGAATTCGCCGTTATCTACCACTTCTAGGAAAGCGTTACGCTTTTTAAAATATACAGCCAAATCAGTGGAAAGTATAGCATTTTCTACAACTTTCATTATCCTGCGATAATCATCCGGTGACATCGCCTATTTCAAATAGATTTGTCTTTTATTTCTACGAATTCATAACTTGTTTTTTACAGTCATACATACCTGAAATATATTATTACCCTCCGAATTTAAAATCATAACACATTGATCGAAATGATGATGTTCCATAGTTGAAGTTGTGTACAATATAGCCAAAGGTGATTCAGTTTTCGTTTGAAATGCGTTATTCGTACCACGATGATCCAGATCATGACATAGACAAGCTACTAATAGCCCAAAGATTTCTAAATCTGTCATAAAACGTTCCATACGACCAGTTTTAAGCATAGCAAACATAGTTTGAGCTACATTTAGAGCATGCCGCCAGTTGTGATATTTAACAGGACGATAATTCTTACGTACACTCAATACCCAACGACATAGCACATCATAGGGAATTTGAAACATTTGCACCAGATTACATTGTAGGAACATTCGGACTACAGCACGACAAGTATCATCGTCACATAGATCAAAATCTAGATCGTTATTGTAACACATATTTTATTTACTTGTTCTTTTCATTGTATGGAAATTTAATACAAAATACAAATTTCATTTAACTGATAAATAAAACAAAAAAAAGAAACTCTAAAATTATCAATATAAATATTAATTCATGTATTAATGAGATTTCATAAGACTTATAAAGAAAATGAAGAGAAAAAAAACAAAAAAAACCGAACACCCATTCAACCACTAAATTGTTTGACAAAATCATTACTACTGCGTATGCATGCACATGTATAGCTTTGTTATAACTCTATGAGCAAACACAAATATAATGCTTCTCAATCTTATATTAAAGAGAGTGTTTTTACTCAGAATTGAAACAAAGCTGTGCACACGAATGCAAATGTAAAATATAAATTATTCTAATTGTTGTAGTAGAATAACTCATGAGAGAGAGATTTTGTTGCATTTAAATATATAGGCAGTTTAAATATGTACTAAAAACAGTCACGTGACTTGTGTGTGTGTGTGTATGTAAGTGTGTGCTATGATCGACTACTTTTATTTACAACGAAAATGTTACTAAAACATAATCGTGTTTCGACATGTCTAACTATGTTAGTGCTTTTCTTTAAAGCTTAAAGCTCTTGTGTATAGTAATATAAATTCTTTTGCACAACAACAAAATTCATTGCAGGCATCTCCTAAATTTGAAGTTGTAAACAGAACACGAATGTAAACAAAAATATTTTTTCGTATATTATGCAAAAACAAATATACAAGAGAATTTTGCTTGATGATCGTTTCTGATTTTTGTCATAAAAATTTTTAGTTGCCTGGCCACTGTCTTTTTTGTTGTTATTTACGTCATCAAAACAGCCCCGTTTTCTGTTGTTTGTAATATGGGAACGCAAAGGTTTATTTAAATGCGGTTTTTTGTAAATGATTAAGTATGATTTCATGATATATCCAGACTTATTAACATATAAACTATTAATTAATGTATTAAAGTAAGGATTGTATTGTCAAATTCAATGAGAAAAGAAATAAACCGAAAAATAAAAAAGTATTTAGGCACTTGAAATAAAATTAAAAACTTGTACGCTTACGTTGTTAATTGATTTTCGCAATTTGCGAAAAGATTCCTGTAGACAGGAGACGTATTTTTATTTATTAGATTTGATACTTATTTACTTATTATAAGGCAGTTATAATGCTAAAATAACTACATACGACCTAAATGGATCAGAAATGCTTATATTTGTGTTTACAATCCGTGTAATCCTTTCGGAAGCACATGATAGATTTATTTTCCACTGTATTGAATTGAAGATGGAGTTTATACTCAAGTTGAATCTAAGCTTTTTAAGCGAATGCAAGCCTATAACTTCAAATCTATATGTTTCTTAAGTTGTAACGTAAGCATAAATACTCATCCAAGATTATGAAATGGAATTTAAGCAGATAAGATTATCAAGTATAGATCTGACTAAAATTATAAGCAGCTTTTCAATGAAATATAAATGTTAGAAAATTCCTTGCCTTAACTCGAAAGGCCAATTGTAAATTAAAATGAAATACGCTTTTAAAAACGAGAGAAAGATCAAGAAATAAAGTTAAATTTCTTTAGGAAAACTTATATGGACGTAGATAATGAGTGAAAAAGGTGGCATTTAAAAAATATTAATTTTTTACACGTTTGTTTGTTACTTTAATGACTGTGATAACGAAATAATTAAGTATATACAATCAAAAGTCTATATGTGTATTATAATAAGATTTTTAAAGTTTTTTTTTTAGTAAATTATCCAAAATTTAAAATCTCTTAAAAAGATCACATCTTTCTCTATACGCTTACAGAACTGTCATATTTCTCTGATAGGTTTGGATGTGTTAAACTTACCTATAAATTTAAAACTATATAAATTGTAGATTTCAGCTGATTTAATTGTGTCGTTCACTAATTTATCTGTTTGATTTTGGGAAGCGGTCGCATGATATGATAAACATTCGAGTGCTACTTTTTGTTTAGCCATCAATTTGCAAGCATTCTCGTACATTTGCGTATTATGTATACCTAAACCACAAAATATAGCAAATGCCTCAAATATTGAAGCATCTGAATCGGTAAAGGGCATACCATTGCCCTTATTAATTAGTTGAGCGACACCAATAACGGTTTTTTGCGCATTAACAATTGGCATACAAAGTATAGCTTTAATACAATCAATCTCATTCTCGGTACGTATTTGATTATGTTCACGTACCCATTCTCGTACATCAGCAATATTTACCGTTTGCCCGGTATTGGCTACGAACTGAGCAATTTGTGCTAACGTTGAATTACTGAGATCATTCAATGATGGTCTAGAAATATTCGCCGATTGATTGGCAGCACCCAATTCAAAAAGTACCGTAAAACGTGTATCGGAATTCTGTTGAATTTTCCAAATTTAATACAAAACACTGTTAACTTAATGTATACTCTTAATTATACTTACCTTGTCATCTATATTGTTATCATTGCTTTTAAAGTATTGACTGTAACGTCTTTGTATTTGATCTGGTTTCTCGATAATTTTCTCTAAATGGCTCTAAAAAACAAATATTAAATTTTAAAAATTTTAAAACAATTTTAACAATTTAAAATTTAATGATTACTTTAATGTGATCGATGATGTCGCATAAATTATCGAAGAAGAAATATACAAATAATTAATATTAAGGAGAGAAAAAAAGGCTTTAATGACTTAAGACGAATTTTAAACACCGGTCAATTTGAAAAGCTTTCTAATAATTTTTTCAGTTTGAAAAAGGCGATGTGAAGTATTTAATAATAAGCTTTCAGACGGTTAAATAGAGGCCTCGAATTATTGATGACGAAATGTCGGAATTTTTCATTTTTTTATTTTTTTTTATTTTTTTTTTTATTTATTTTAAATTATTTTATGGCCGGTTAACCATAAAGAGAGCAACTTTAAAGCCTCTTCCATAAAATACTAAACTCTTAAGTTTTTCATATAAATATTTATAACTTCGAAAATTGATGTACAAGTATTTTTTAAGAAAGGTTCTCTAAAGAATGTTTCAACTGGATTGAAAAGGGATAAGCAAATCAAAATATTATTATGTATATATATAGTTCTTCAAGTAGCAGTCTCAAAAATAGCTACATAAAATTCAACATTTTGTTTTGAAATTACAAATATATATATAAAACTTATCAATCATCGTTCAAATCAATTACTTACCGCTTCACAACAATCCAAATCGATTAAAAATACTGAGCATCTTTCACATTTCAAAAGTTCACGAGCTTCTGTCATGATTTTTGTTACCAAACATTCTAAATTGTTTTGTTCTTCGAATATACTTCGAGCCAAATTTAAAAGTATTTGATTTCGACGATATTCCTGGACGGACATTTCAAATAGTTGAGCATTTTGTATACCGATGCCGCAAAATGTTAAATATCTGCGAAAAATTTCAACGTCATATTCATCGAATTCATTCGAATCGTTGGTCTTATTAATGATCTGAGCGACACCAATAATATCGCCCTCATAGTTACATATTGGCATTGATAATATAGTATTAGTTTTATAACCGGTTTTTAAATCAATTTCACAATTAAAACGTGCATCCTTATAGGCCTCTTTAATATTAATCATTTCTTTGGTTTGAGCAACCATACCAGCAATTCCAATACCAAATGGTATAATAATCTCTTCGGAATGGGCTTTTTTAATGGCTTCTTTTAAAGCTAAGAAAGAAGAGAAAAATATATTTCTAAACTTAATTACATTTAATAAATTGTATATGAAAAAGAAAGGGGAAATTATATGTTCGACTAGTACCGTTCGAAACGTTTAATGACCAACTTAAGCCCTTTTTTTTGTACCCACCACTGAAGATGAGAGTTACAATCATTTCGTCATTTTCTTTTTAATGCCCAGAAGGAAACTTCAGAGACTTTACAAAGTATATATAATCTCGATCAAGCTTCGAATTTAGAATCGTCTTAAGTGGGTCCTTCTAGGAATCTAACCATCTGTCCATCTGTCCGCCTTCGTAATGTCTGGGATAAACATTCTCCTGGCCGCTAAAATGCAGAATATCGGCTACAAATTTGGCAGAAATATTGGAAGTTCTTTCACATATACGCTGCTATTGATCATTTTATTTACCAGCAAGTGTGCTCATAAATAAAATTATTACTACAGCATAGCTTAGTATAAAAACTTACTTAATTTTGCCTCCTTCAAGGCGGCATAGTTAACTTAAAGTGATGCTGTAGAGTTTATGATATAATAATAATTTGATAAAATCAAATGAATTGACTTGTTTGTTTTTAACATTTCACGAGAGGCAGAAGAAAAGAACGCGAATTTAAAATGGCTTTTAACATACGGGAAAAGTTTTAAAAATACGCCGAGAAATATGCTATAAAAATAATTATTTTTAATGCTCTTAAATTTATGCTTAATGATTTCATCGAATATTATTATTCTTTCTATTTAAAAAGAGAAAAAATTACGCCAAGAAATATGTTATAAAAATGATTATTATTAATGCTCTTAAATATATGCTTAATGATTTCATCGAATATTATTATTCTACCAACTTTCTTTCTATTTGAAAAAAAAAGGAAGAAAAATTCTCCTCTTTAACTCGTACTACAGCTCTTAGTCCATTTATATTTGTGGACTGATTGTCATTTATTCTCTTATTAGAATTAACTTAACTAAATAGGAAAACTTTGGTTGACTAAGAATAACAAAAAAAATAAATAAAAATAAAAATAAATAAATACATTAACGAGCTATGATTTCTCTTTCAACGCGAGTATGTAAACTTTGAACCAAACGAACGAATAACAATAATTTGCTAATATTATAACCATAACTATGGATTGTTATTATGCCATAAAGCTCGTGTACTCTTCAATAATGAATATGACTTACGTGTCTTTTGAGTGACGTCAAAGAGTTTTGCCACCAAATATCGATTATTGGGTGGTCCTTTAGCCAGAAATAATGAACCACGATCAGCATGCGTTAATAAGCCAACATTTACCAAGATTTTATGACATAACACATCTATATCCAATTCATTGGCGACATCACGTATTAATTCCATAAAAAGTTCACCTTCATCCAATTCCATTAAATGTCGACGATTCTCCAAAACTGTATTACTACTCATAACAATTGGTGATGAGTTTGTGCGATTTTTCTGTTCGGATTGTAAAAATAATAAAGAAAAGAAAAAAAAAAAAAAGAAAAAAGAATATTTCATCATAACGCAACAATAATTCAATTTTAATGAATTTTTCATAGACGAACGATGAACGACGGACGCGATAACACCATCTAATAATATTCGTTTGTTGAGTTGTTGCCATTTCCTTTATTAACGAGAAGCCTAAGGAAACAGTTTTTGCCCGTTTTGTCCTTTTGTGTATATTTTGTGTCTTTTTTGTTTTTTGTTTTGTTTTTTTTTTTTTGTTCGTATCTTTTAAATTAAAATGCAAATAAATAAAGTTTTCATAAAATGTTACCTTTTCTTGCAAACATTAAAAGGGTAACGTTTTTCTATAACCAACAATATCAGGCAAAAAAAGCTAATTTAGTCGTAAAGTCTCCTTTCATTTTATCTCTTGAGGCAACCTCTCGAGAGCAATGAACAAACTAAACAAACAATTCTGCGCAAAAAACATATTAAAACGAATTTTGGTTGCCCATCCTCACAACAAAAGTTTTTAGGAAAAAAAAAAATGCTCATCACTATTTTATTTAGCTCTTCGCTCTGCTAATAACTAATTCTTCTTGTTAATCTCTAAAAAGGAAATTAGAGCAAAATATATTAATTGTTTGAAAACTTTATGATTTTTTAAATATTTTTTTCTTTTTTTTTTTTTTTCCTGCTTTTACAATCCAGTCTTTAAGGATTCTTTGCAACTTAAATAGCTTACGAATGGACTTAAAACAAACTATAGTTACAGGTCACTGCATATTTAATGTAACCGTAAATGCAAACACAACCGCTATAAACTGAAAGTGTATGAATTAAAAAAAAAAAAAAAAAAAAAAAAAAAATTTCTTTACCTCTATACACCTTATCAAAGGACATGCCATGCTATGCATATATAGCAGTCACTGATATACGGACGTACCTACATAGCTAACCTAGTCAATGGTTATGCTTTTTCATTTTTGCCAACATTATTTAAACAATAACTTTGGTGTTGAACCAGTTTTGCTTATTCACGTACTTGTTTTTGTTGTTGTTCTTGTTCGTGTTGTCGTTGTTGTATGTACGGGAAAAAAATAAACACTTTCGTAAATTAAGTTTAAAATTATTTTTGTTCATGCAATCTTCCAATTTGTTATGGCGGCAAACACTTTAACAAATTAAGTGTTTTCTTTTTCTTTCTTTTTTTTTTTTTGCTATTTTCGTTGTTTATGTGATTTTCTATTTAATTGCTTTTTATATCTTAGAAGTCAAATAGCAACATCCTTATAATCTATACACCGAAGGATGAAGATCTATTAGATTTATCCTTTCGTATGCAACATCAAGGAATATATGCATCAGTATCTCCACTCCCCCCTCCCTCTTCCCTTTCCCCCTGCGTCTTCCCCTTCCACCTACCTCTTCCCCTTCCCCCTGCCTCTTCACCTCCCCCCTGCCTCTTCCCCTATCCCCTCCTTCTACCCCTACCTCCTATCCCCTCCTTGTACCCCTACCCCCATCCCTCTGCCCCCTTCCCCTCCCCCTCAGAAAGTATATATATTCACAACAGTGTAAAGATCCCTTAAGTCCACTTAACTTTGTTCGTTTTTCCATCGCCTAGTTGGTCAGTCATTTGTGTCGATTTGTGTTTACCATTTGTTACGATATTCACTTAACATGATTCTTCGAACAATGTATCTATCTATCTACATGTCTGTCTGTCTAACTAAAGGAAAGAGCTAATGGCTGTTTTTAACTTCGTGACGGTGGTTTTGATTTTATCAAAGTTGTTGGCCTGTTGAAGCATTGCTTTCAATTTTAAGGCTGAGACATAAAAGTGATTCGATTCGTACTTAGGTTGATGAAAATAAGACGTATTGTTGTTCGAAGAGGGATTCGTACATCGGCGGGAAACAGTGACTAACTATACTTTGAAAAAAAAAAAAAAAAAAAAAAAAAAAAAAAAAAAAATTGTTTCATTTTTAAAAATAAAAGAATTTTTTTTTCTAAATTTTTCTAAAAAATTTCAGAATACCTCCGATGAATACAGTCCGAAGAATATAGCCCGATGTTCCTAATCATATGAACTTCTCTTCGCTATATTTTCACAATATTTCAGTAATTAACTAAGTTTATGAACGAAATTTCTAGTCTTATGAACGACTACTGTTATCTATATTTCCGAATATTTCAGAAAACTTAACTAATTTTACGAATTTCAACTTAATCTAAAAATTTAATTTAGCTGTTCCTTTTGACTTTATATTACAATGCAACGATTTATCTATTAATGATGATTTTTTAAGCAACTTTTTAATGAAAATAATTTAAAAGGAAAAACAAATTAATCTTAGGAGAAGGTAGAATTTAGTCGCCATTGCTTTTTGCAAAAATTACAAAAATTACAAAATCGTTACGTTTTCAACTTTCAAGTCGTGTTTGCTTTATAACTAACTTGTGCTGTTCGTTTCTTTTTGTTATTGTTTTTACTAATCCGTAGCCTATGCGCACAAATAACTTTAATTTCATTTTAATTTAATTTAGTCTAACTAACAGTGGATCGTTAACAATCTCATTTGTTGCACATTAAAAGTAATGGCTTAAAGTACTAACACTTATTTCAGTCTAAGGTGGTAAGTACATGCAATGTTTCATTTTGTATTCATGCACGCACATTAGATTCTCTTATAGGACGGCATTAAATATATGTTTAGATCGAAAAGTAGGTAAACTTTCGATTAAAAGTAATTCATTCGCTTAATGCAAAATTCATTAAATTTTATTTAATTATTATTAAATTGAACTCGAATATGTTAAGTAATGAAATTTTTGAAAAATAATTAGCGTTTAGAAATTGGTTAAGTGATTTTTTTAAAAAAGTCATTATAAATTTCTATTGAATTTTGAATTTGCCAGTGGAAAAATAAGATTAGAATTAGGTGTAAGTGAAACTTCTGAAGATGATTTTATCGCAATTACTTCTAATGAAAACTTCGTCAAAATATAATATTAGTTACTCAAGGTAGAATTATTATTTATTATATATTTCTTAATCCCACAAATATTTAGTCATTTAGTTGTCTAATTATTTAATTATTTATTTATCTAGTTATTTATTTAATTATTTATTCATTTAATTATTTAATTGTTTACTTAGTTATTTAGTTATTTATTTAATCATTTGGTTATCTTGTTATTCACTTACTTATTTAATTATTTAGGTACTTGATTATTTAGTTGGTTAGCTATTTAATTATTTAATTAAATTAGTTATTTATTTAATCATTTAGTTATTTAAGTATTTAATTATTTAGTTACATAACTATTCAGTTGTTTAATTATTCAGTTATTTAATTGTTTAATTATCTAGTTATTTAGTTACATAACTATTTAGTTTAGTTATCTAATTATTTAATTATTAAATTATTTAATCATTTAGTTGCATAACTATTTAGTTGTTTAGTTATTCACTTATTTAATTGTTTAATTATTTAGTTATTTAATTACGCAATTATTTAGTTGTTTAGTTATGTAATTATTTAATTTTTAGGTTATTTAATTATTTAGTTACATGACTATTTATTTGTTTACTTATTCAGTTACTTAATTGTTTAATTGTTTATTTATCTAGTAATTTATTTATTTAATTATTTAGTTACACAACTATTTAGTTGTTTAGTTATTTAGTTATTTAGTTACACAACTATTTAGTTGTTTAGTTATTCATTTATTTAATTGTTTAATTATTTAGTTATTTAAGTATTTATTTATTTATTAATTTATTCACTTATTTAGTTATTTACTTAATTATTTGAATTAAAATCATGATCTCGAGATTTTAGCAGCTCTTTTTTGCACTGAAATTACTATGAAATGTTTTTATCGCAAAACTTTGTAAACCTAATATAAGAGAAAGAGACGAAAATCGGAATTTGAATCTTTTATACCGTGTGCACTTATCAAAAACTTACTAAACTCTCAAATGTTAAATCTTTTTGGTAGTTTTCTTAAGACATTAACTTGCAAATTACGTTATAATGACTAAGGGAATTCAGTACTTTATGATTTTTTTTTCTTTTTTTACACATGTTTAACGCGAAACAGATAAGTGAGTATGACAGTGATTTGTATCCTCCTACATGCCATCGCCTAGTTACTGCCAATAGAATTTAAAACTTTTTTATATAAACGTTTTTGCAAATTCGTTAATTTTTTCCTTTTTTTTTTTTTTTGTTGCCCTCTTGCATAAATTTGTATCGTAGCAATTGATATCCTCTACCTGTGTAAATATAAAATACGTTTTTTGGAGACAAAATCATTTCCTTTTGCATACAGTCCTTTGTATGTATATGTGGATTTAAATTTACATTTAGTTGCAGAGAGATACATTCATTCAACATTTTTCTTTTTTTTTGTCTTAGCCATAAGAGAACTAATGACTTTTGTAGTTAATGGCAGTTTTTTTTCATTTTTTGTAAAAATGTTTTTTTTTTTTTTTTGTATTTTGGTTCCCATGTCGTTTACAACCGGCGTCTTTTATAATCGTTGAACGACCAACGGACTTATTATTAGCAGCTTACGAAGTATATACGATACATCTACACTTTGAAATTGATTGAATGAATGAATGAAGGTTTTTTTTTCCTTTTGCAATTTACCTTAAATCCCTGTGCAAAATCTACACACACGTGGAGTCATCAATCGTCATGAAGGTAGAAAAAGTAGAATTCATTAATTTTCCTGTCACTTTTATTGACAATCACGTGCGTGGTGGTTCTATCAACGGGGTTAACACATGTTTGCATTTCTCTCAATGGGGAGAACTTGAATATTAATTTAAATTTTTACCGAAAGTATTAAATGGATTTAAATACATTTTTATGAGGTCAATACGATGTTGATTATTGTTACCCGTTTCTTAATTATATCTTATAGATTTCTCTTAAAAATTTATCGATTATATATGAGAGTGAGTATTTTCCAAATTGTTACGCTTATATCAATCAAAACCTTATGTCAGTGGCTTAATACGGGAAATTGATGTTTATGGTCAATACAGTCAGTCATACAATGAGTTGTGAAATGTAATTAAATTTACCGGATGAAAGCTCCCCTCTTTCATTATTGCATTACAAGGAAATGTTTATCAATGGCTGTCATTACATCGCTTGTATGCCAAGAAATTTATGGAAAAAAAAAACACGAAATACGCGGTGTGAACGTATATGAAGCTTTCAAATAAATCACAAATATTATTTCAAAACATTTTAATTATATATTTAATCTATAAATATATTGAAAATTTAAAAAAAAAAAAAAGTGAATATTTTCGTTTATCCATTAGCAGTAGTATTCACCTTCCCTTGTATATTGCGTGCTTTAATTCCCTTTAGTTCGTTGCTATTATTAGATGTTGTTGGCATTTTGCCATTCATTCATTCATTTCAACAAATTAGTATCTTAGTCTCTTAGTTATGTGAAATTTGTTTTGGATTTTTAGTTAATTTTCAAAATCAACGAAATTAGAAACCACTTACCTGTATAGGCGAGGAAGCCATCCATTGTTGAAAGAGATCAGAAGTAACAGAGGGTCTTTTTGGTTTTGCTTTACGATTTTCAATGAATTCTTGTAAGCGCATTAAAGCCTCTGGTGGCGCCTTTTCCGTTAGCCATTTTTCAAAGGCTTCAGGTTTCTCTTCAAATAAACGTTGAATTTCGTCAATATCCTTTTGATTAACTTGTCGTGATGTTGATGGCAAGGGACTGCAACTCCTTTGATGTGGGATGGGAGAACAATTGCTACTTCTGCTGCTTCTGCTGCTGCTAGTAGCCGATTGTACCACAGTTTCCGGTGTTACTGTTGCGGTATTTATCGGTGAGGTGGGCTTACAATAAATGTTGCTATCATTAGCAGATGACGGTGTCGAATGTGAGGAATGATCTGACATATTGTTTGACTTGTCACTTGTAATTGTTGGTATTTGTATATTGTCCTTTAACATTAAACCATTTGTTAAAGTATTAGGTTTGAATGGTAGTTGGATGGTGGTAGGAGACGTATACGATGTTAGTGGATATTTTTGTTCATTTTGGATATTTTTTTTATAAGAGATTTCAGCATTTTTTAGTGCTTTATTTAGATTGGACGACGATACATTTATCATTTTGATTCCCCACACACACACACACAATAAAGACGGCGGAAATATATTTGAAACAATTCCGGGGTTTACATGGTTACATCAATCGCCACATCCGACACATTACGTTTCGTTTCGTTTAAGTTGTGTTGTATTTGCGAAAGAATATTAAAACAGAAATTGTATTCTTTTTACTATTATTCATAGTGTTTATTAGTTGAGTTGTTCACATTGTCCTTAACTTTCATTGATTGTAGTTTATTAAATATTTATTTAAGCCCTTACATCTCTTTAAAACCAATAATTATTATTAATAAAAAGATTTCATCTTGTGTTTCAAGTTTTATCACAAGTATTTACTGCCATTGTGTGTGTGAATATATTTTCTTCTTTTTTATTCTCCTTTACATATATATATATATATGTTCACTTTATGATTTTCTTTTTAGAAATATTTTCAATAGTAGCAGCTGCAGGTTGCATTATTACTCCTAAAATAATAAAGAATCAAAAAATTGTGTAATCAAAAAGACCATCATAGCGTATAAGTGTTAAGAAAACATTTGAGATTATTACCCACATAAGTAGATAGATATTCTAGACAGAG
>KK351362.1:139620-155847 GCA_000671755.1 Glossina brevipalpis | reverse complement strand
CGATAAAAAAAATTTCGAAAAACTCTACTACTAATATTCGTTAAGCAATTTTATCAACAAGTAGTACTCACTTATGGCAATTTTAAATACAAGCAGCGTTGCTTTAAATAGTAGTTTCTCGCAAAATATTGAATTTTTGAGTCACATAAAGAGTTTGATCTGCAAAACATTTTTCGAATATTTATTACATCATTTAGGACGACAAAAACAATTGCGAAAAGCTAATGCGAGGAAAGAGCGATTACAATTTCAAGCAGCGTTGTTTTAAATAGTAGCTTCTTTCGAAAAATTAAGTTTTGAACCACACAAGGAGTTCGATTTGCAAAAAATATTTTCAATATTTCATTCAGGCCAATAAAAAGAATTACGAAAAGCTAGTGCGAAGAAAGAGCGATTACAATTTCAAGCAGCTTTATTTTAAATACTACCTTCTTTCGAAATATTAAATTTTGAGCCACACAAGGAGTTCGATTTGCAAGACATGTTTTGAATATTTAGTTGATCATTCAGGCCAATAAAATGAATTTAGAAAAGCTACTGCGAATAAGAAGCGATTACAGTTTCAAGCAGCGTTGACTTTAAATAATAGCTTCTCTCTAAAGACTGAATTTTCGCGTCACATAAAGGGTTTAATCTGCCAAACATTTTTCGGGTACTTAGTAGATTATTCAGAACAATACAAAAAATTCTGAAAAAAATGTTACAAAAAAGAGAATTTATAGTGATTACTACTCCTTGAGTAATGCAGTTGTTCGTCAAGGTAATATCACACGTATCAAAATGTATCCAAGTAATAATAAATTAAATCAATATGCACTTTTTTTATAGATTTACTTTACATTTGCTGTACAGGAAATGTATGACAGCTACTGTCTTCCTTTAAAGCGTTAGTAATATGTAAAGCACGATGTACTGTCTTATGTGACACCTTGTCAATGAAGATAACCCTAACAGAGAGAGAGAGAGAGATCCACATAACCATTCTTTATTTATTTATTTCATATATATATGTAAATAAATTTACAGCATATGATTGAAGGCATCGAGTAACTTATAGCCCATACGTGCCGTGCCTTTGTTGGTATTTTTAACAACTTTACTGCAATGGGATTTGAGCTCACGTATGCTTACTTGCTCTAGTTGAATTTCTTAACAACTCAAATACGATTGCGGACCAGTCTTTATTTATTTATTTATTTTCTTTTATTTATTATTAAGAAAATTTTTTATTTATTTACTATAAAAAAAAGAAAACAGAAAACGTAACGAATTTTCTTTTCTATAAACATAAAGACAAGTTTCAATGAGTATCTTATGTTTAATATTTTTTTTTTTTTTTTAAATTTTCATTAAAAAGCTTTTATACTCGAGTCTACTTTGTTCTTTTTCTTTCCTCAACTCATTTAGTAATTGGCCTCCTATTAAAATGTAATTTTAAAGTCTGCCTTTTGAATTGTTCGGAAAATTACCCCCTTTGTTATGCAAATTATCTTGAATGAGTAGAAAAGTAGAGAAAAAAAAACGGCAAAAAGCGCACTTATCCTTATTTCTCTACTTTCTATTTTTTCTTACAATTCCCTACCAGTTTATGACATGGCCATCATTAGCATAGTAGTGATAATACAGAATCATGTTTCAAACTTTTCCAGTCTCTTAGATTAGATTTTTTTCTTTAGTTACAGAAAATATCGCATCATTAAATTCATATTATTATGAGAAATATATCGAAATCTACCACAAAAGGATAGGAACTTAGTTGGTTTATGCTATTACATCGAGAAATTTGTAGAAAGGAACCCATAAATTGTGTTTAATCAGCTTAAGGGCAGGGTTTGCATTAGATTAGAGACGTACGATCTTTCCATAACGTAGATCTTATGTATTGGAGAAGAGCACTGTAAGAAAGAGAATTTTCTGCGGAAGAAGTATTGCAAAACGCACCAAAGGATTCTTAACAAATCTACTCCTTCAATTTTATAATTGAACATGTACTTTGTGAATCCCAAAACCTTTCCATAATTCAAAAATTCATATTCATAATTAAATTTATTAAAGCGACTAGAGAGTAAGCATTTAGTGTGTCTTTTCAAAAAAGTAGAACTAATTATCTTAATTGTTAATGCTTATCCTACTTTAGTCCAAGAATTTATTTTTTAAATTTAAATAAATTATAATAATAATTATACATAATAGTAATAAAATATTGAAATTTATTTAAATGACTAGAGTAAGCATTCAGTGTATCTTTTCAAAAAAGTAGAGTCAATAGTCTTAATTGTTAATGCTTATCCTACTTTAGTCCAAGAATTTATTTTTTTAATTTAAATAAATTATAATAATAATCATAAATAATAAAAATAAAATATTTAAATCTATTAAAATGGTTAGAGTAAGCATTTAGTGTATCTTTTGAAACAAGTAGAGCTAATTATCTTAATTGTTAATCTTTATCCTTCTTTAGGCTAAGGATTTATATTTTTTAGTCTAAATAAATTATAATAATAATAATAAATAATAGTAATAAAATATTTAAATTTATTAAAATGACTAGAGTAAGCATTTATTGTATCTTTTCAAAAAAGTAGTCAATAGTCTTACTTGTTAATGTTTATCCTAATTCAGTCCAAGAATTTATTTTTTTAATTTAAATAAATTATAATAATAATCATAAATAATAAAAATAAAATATTGAAATTTATTAAAATGACTAGAGTAAGCATTTAGTGTACCTTTTCAAGAAAGTACAGCCTTTATAACCTACTTTAAGCCAAGAATTGATTTCTTTAGTCTAAATAAGTTATAATAATAATAATAGAATTCTCTTTTTAAGCTCAGCACATGACTATAACACAAAAATTTCGAAATCGTTTAAATCGAATGACTTGTAGTTTTAAAAATAATTTCATAATATTTTCGAAAACATTTCTTCAAACAGAAATTTCTTCCTAATATAAGTCGGCTTTTAGTTTGAAAGACTGTAGTAAGATCATTTTGGTTTCGACCATTTTCTGTTTTCCTTCTTTAATATATTGCGCTTAACGTAATAGCTTTGGAAACCTCAAAACTTTGAAGATTGGATTTTTGCTGAACTATATTTATTCACCATTAATAAATTAATAATTCAGTTATAAATCCAACACCAGCTGAATTAAAGTTTTTTTTTGCATAAGCTATAGCATTAAAAGCTTCAAGCATACAACGCTTAACAAATAGGATTAAAATAAAAGGATTTTATTATTAAAATGAAGAAAAGATGAACAAATGAACGAGAGAATAAAAAAAATACAAAAAACAAAAGCATGTATACGCATGGAGTAGACGCAATACTTACACACACGTTTAGTGCAAATAATGATTTATACCAGAACGCCGTTTGTCTCTAAATATTTGGCAACCGATACTTTTAAGAATATTCTTACTTGACAACATAGCCTTGATTTTCTTTAAAGAAAAATACATAAATTAAATTATTGGCTTAGTTTGGCCTTATGGAAGTCAACGTACATAAAAAGTCAGTGCTAAAATATGCAGAGAAAATTTAAGGAGCGCGAAAACTCAATCCTAAAAGCCTTTGATGCGTTTGGTATTTTATCTACATAAGGAATTTAGTTATATGGTACTGCATTTAGTTGACTATTTATAGGATTCAATAAGCAAGCAAAATAGAAGGAATATTCGTTAAAAGACATAATATCCATCGGCCTTCGTTCTTTACTTTCAACGGCGGCAATGCTGAAATGTCAACGAATTCTTCGATGTCGACGATGACATCATGTAGAATTATCTTATGTATCTTGTGTGAAGCAAACTTTGAAAAATCTTTGAATAATAGAACCGCCCACAATCTTAAAACAATAAATATAAATTAGAAATGGAAATTACATTCTGAGGAGACACAAGACTAGACTTTCAAGAGCATTATTCATTTGAATTTGGGACATACTTGAAAATATCATAATTAGGTTAAACTCAAAATTAACGATCGAAATAGTAATAGTTTCAATGGCCGCCCTAGTGGTGCTCGTACTAACAACGAATGTCTTTACAAATTATTGTTTGTTACATTAGTTTTATTTTCTCAAAATCAGCAAAGATTTGCGTGCTCGTTTATTATAATTTAAAGAAGTCTGAATTAAGCTAAAGCCATCAAAATTATCAAAAGAAGAAAGAGAAAGCATTAAAAGAACATAAAAAATGAGAATCGTAATGAAGCGCATAATAATAATAATAATAATAATTTTGTGCTGTCACAATAACACATCTTTGCTTACCTTAAGGTTAAGAGCTTAGATGTTATAGATTCTTTAACGGAAGTTTAAAAGTTTCTATTAAATATTTAAATGTTTTTAAATAATTCACTAATAATAATTAATAAAACCAAAATAAATCTGAATCTCTGAATTATATAAATTTTATAATAATAAGTTTACATTTGAAAAACTATGAATTGAATTTGTGAGTTGCATTTGAATTTTAGCTGAATTTGAATTCAATTTGAATTGAATTCGAATTTTAATTGAATTTTAATTGAATTTGCATTGAATTGAATTTGAATTTAAATTGAAATTGAATTGAATTTTAATGAAATTAAATTTAAATTTGAATCGAAGTGAATTTGAATTTAAATTGAATTGAATTTAAATTAAATTTGAATTGAATTTGAATTGAATTTGAATAAAATTTAAATCGAATTTGAATTTGGATTGAATTGAATTTGAATTTAAATTGAAATTGAATTGAATTTTAATGAAATTAAATTTAAATTTGAATTGAATAGAATTTGAATTTAAATTAAATTTGAATTGAATTTGAATTGAATTTGAATTGAATTTGAATTGAATTTGAATTGAATTTGAATTGAATTTAAATTGAATTTGAATTGAATTTGAATTGAATTTAAATTGAATTTGAACTTGGATTGAATTGAATTTGAATTAAATTTGAATTGAATTTGAATGAAATTTAAATTAAGTTTGAATTGAATTTGAATTAGAGACTACGTCTTAAAATCATCATATCTATATTTCCTTACTTTCCAATAAAATATAGTTTTTATTACTTTCGTCTGAAAGATGAATTTTGTTAAGAAAATATAACTTCTATTCCTTTTAAGTAAAAAAAAATAAAAACAAAATTTAAACATTCGTGAGAAGCAAAATCGTTCCTTAACAGTTAAGTGTAGACAAGTATAGTAACGTTAGGTTAGAATTAGCTATAAAAGACAAAAACTGCCACTTAATGGGCGTGACCAATAATTATACGAAGTTAACCTCGAATAAGAATTGAGTTGATTAGTCTAGAGTAAATCGAACCTCCCGTCAAAACGAGAGAAAATCGGTTCTGAGCTTTTGCTAAGGATATAAGTTCCTTTAAATAATTGTAAAAACCATTTAGTTTGTAAATAGAAATCTATGTTTTTCACGCTCGATCTAGCGATACGGGCTTTTTTCCGTAGAGATAGTTTTGTAACAGCATTAAGGGAATAAATGTAACTTTGTTTTACATAGTTAGCGAGAAAGAACTTCTGATTAAGAACAAATAAAATTGACCGGAGAGCTCATTTAAAGCCCGTAAGGATCTCAATGGCAAGAACAATAACTCATTGCATTGTAGTAATAGTCTAAGAACAAATAAATGGCCTTGGTGAGGAATCGTTATGTCGCCGGAGAGCATAGCCCGTAGCAACAGGATTTGTTTCTTAAACATCTTTCACGAAAATCCAAACCGTAAAGGAAAAAAAAAAATTTTTTAATTTTTGTAACTTTTGAGTTTTTAATTGGAATTATCTCATTAAAATTAGAAGAACAGATGGATGGAATTCTGTTTAATTCTATTATTTTTCTTGTCTGATTTTAATGCATTTTCATATCTCATAAATCTTTTATTTCATTTTAAGAAATTATGAAATAATCTTGAATTCTTACTTAACGCAAATAACATTCAACACAGCAGAGAGAGAGAGAGACAGAGAGAGAGAGAGAGGGCTTCGTTTACAAGCGCCCATTAATTCGAACGTAACGATAATTTCGTAAAATCGATCAAAAACGCATAAAATAATAACAGCATTCTTTGCACTTGAATGTTATGCAATAAGTGCATGTAGAAGAATATATGATTCACATAAATATGCATAAAATATTAAAATTTAAAGATGTGTAATAAAATTTTTATTACACTTGTGTGCTTGTGAAGAGAAGAAGAAGAATTGCAAATTATGCAAAAAGCTTCCATAAATACAAAATAAAGAAAAAGCATTAAATTTTATGAGATCGCATTTAACGGAATTCTTTTTTTTTTTTTTTTTTTTTTTTACAAAAACGTTACAATTACACGTGTAATAATATTACATTGTTGTGACACATCACTACCATATCATTATGCATTACGAAGCAAATGTGGTAAATAAAAGTTAATTTAGCGAAAAATTATATCAACTTAACATATCCTTATTAAACCAAAAGCGGCTGAATAAAGATTCTCTCTCGATAACAACTCGTACACGTAAATATTACAATTAAATTTAGCATAAACGAAATTAAATATCTATTACACTCATTCAATAGTTAATAGACGAGTTATATGTATAATAGAAGTATATGGAAATGATAAGATAATTATATAGTACGGATAACTTATTAAGTCAGTAAGTATACCTGATATATAAATAATCATCACACTTTAGACGAGATTGATTAAAGCATTAAAGTTGTAACATATATTTCATTTCATGTGTTTATTCATTTTTAACTAAAAGCTATCGGCTGATTGGAGAGGAACACTTTAAGGTAAACATTTTTTTCGTACTCATCACACATGAAGAAGTTGATTTCATATGGACTTCTACTTTCTACTTTAAATTAAGGGTGTGAAGTTATATCTAAATATAAGTAGCAAAGTCACAAACCAAACCTGATAACAGAGGTCTGTTCAGCGACTAACAGAATTCTCTTAACTAAAGTCTTGGAAGGATTTGTATCAAATATAGTTAAAATAGCGCTATTTTGGAATTTTGTTGAGTGAATATGATAAACAAAACATCATCATTTTTTGTTAATTGGGTAAAAGTTAATATAAAAAAAAGTGTTTTTCTGCTATGTCAAATATGATATTCAAAAAGCCGAAGTTTAATTGCCAATTATGGCCAACCCAAGTGATATGTAAAAACGAAATTTATTTTGCGTGATTCTTTGATGAATACGCTTTCCAACGGTGTATAGTTTATTTCAAGTTGCTTTCGGAAAAATTTGTTAGAAACTATATCCCGTTGGAAAGGGTATTTATCATTCTTTTCTATTCTATTCTTTAAACTTTAACTTTTCGAAACTGCTAAATTTGAAGTTTTCGAACATTGATCGGTTCATTTGTTTTTTAATATCACAACTTCGGTAGAGAAAATTTTTTTAATTCGTAAGCTTTTCACAGTGAGATTGAAAATTTAGTAGAAAAATTATTGAAGACACAGGATCACAGATCTTATTCAGGTAAGTATTATGACCTCAAGATCTATTTTATATTCATTTAAACGAGATGTACTACTGTTCTAAAAAAAAAAAAAACAATGCCTCAAAAATAAAAGCAGAAAAGGTGTACATTGTTAAGACCCCACATGTATTAATCCCTTGATCGAAGTATACAAAAGATTTGGACAAGATAAAGGAGTTGGACACATAAAACAATAAACATGGATTGTGTCCATAATAGTCATAAAACTTTATATATAAAATATCAAAACTATACATGGGTCTACGGCAAGGTTGTTTACACATTTTTAAATCTTAAAAAGTTGTAAATTAAAGTTTTTTTTACTGATACCTGATAATATGGATTCATCTGAAATATTATTTCAAGTTTCAAGATTTAGATGAACTTTTTATATAGATTTAAGTCGAATCTTTTTGTGACTGTTATTTATTTAATTAAATTTTTAAATTCAGTTTCAATTTGTTTATTAGAAGAACTTTTCAAAATTGATTTTTTTCGATTCTAAATTTTCTGCCCACTTTATGCTTTATTAGACTTAAAAAGTCTACAGTTAAAAAGACTTATAATTAAAAAGTCCTAAATTGAATTTTATGGGACTATGGGTCCTATGATTTCATATGGGTTCATTGGATTCATTGGGTTCAATTTTCCCTATCGTAAGTTTTGTACTACGTTTCTGATTCCTATGTTTTGATTTTTGTGATTAAAAGTTTTCGACTTATACTTTTCAGACGAAAGACTGGTACGCAAAGCAATGGATGCACGAACAAATCTAAATAGACTTACTAGACTTAAAAAGTCTTATACTTAAAGAGTCACAAATTGAAGTTCCTTATCTTCTGTGGAACTGTAACAGCACGGATTCCCATGAAATATATGTTTTTTAGATTAATTTCTTATCGGGGGGTTACATCTTTTAGACTATTATTAATTTAACTACATTTTTCAATTCAATTACAATTTATATAATGACAAAATTTCTCAAAATTGGTTTTTCTCGTTCGTACGTTTTATATTATACGTTTCAGATTTTTATACTACATTTCAGATTTTCAGATGTTGATTTTTCATATCATATATATCATATATTATATCACATATGTTATTTATTTTTTATTTATTCATTTATTTAATTAAATTTTCAATTCAAATAAAATCTCAATTTACAGCTAAATTAATTCAATTAAAATTTTAATATGAAATTAGCGATAATTTCTAAAAGTAAATTAACACATATTTAAGGCATGAAATCGTCCAATTAAAGAGTATAATGAGCAGAAGCATATTAATATTGCACAAAACTCGCAATTAAGCCATAACCATAGCCATAGCTTTAACAGTACATATGTAGACAACAATTCTTGTTTAATAGAGAAATTAGAAAAATTAATTAATTCAATAACATTATTGAGATACGACATCCATAAATAATGTTCTTTCATTCTAGATTATTTTTTCTATTATATTTATTGAATTCATTGGAGAAATTAGAAATTGAGATTGAGAGAGACATAACAAAAAATTTTGACTTAGAATCCTAAGTGGGTTAAACAACTCAAAATACTATCTACAGAGACTTAATGTTATGAAACATGAATTTCTTAAGAGGCGAATAGAAAGATTGAAATTTATATCATTTAACAAATCTGACAAGCCAATAGTCAACCATTTATCAACTTCACTAAGAAGTTGATTCCCAAAATGAATCTGGGCTTCTCTAGTAAGAATAAAGTTATTAATAGTAATCGATTTTTATGCAGTAGCAACGATATGTGGGGGTTCCTTCGGAGATTCCTTGAAGCAAAGAGTAAGTAGTGTTTTTGAATCGATTCAATCTTTTTAATCTACATGGGATGGGGACCTGACTAACTAGGCCTATTCCAATTCTTAATCTTACCAAAGTCAGATAAAGTCCTTTTGTAATAAATGGATCATAAAGTTCACGCGGCCAACGTTTAATGAAGCCAAGTATTGATCTAATTTTATTAATACAAAGCTCTACAAGCAACTTGAACACGAGCTCCACAAAGCCCAATATCAAGAACCGTCTCTAGTTTAGATTAGTTCGGAGTTTAGTAGTGTAGTTTAGTTGCTAGATTATTAGTTTAGTTTAGTTCTTAGTTTAGTAGTTTAGTCTAGTTTTTAGTTTAGTAATCTATTTCAGCCCTTAGTTCAGTAGCTTAGTATAGTCCTTAGTTTAATAGTTTCGTTTATTTCTTAGTTCAGTAGACCAGTTTAGTTGTTAGCTTAATAGTCTAGTTTAGTTTCGTTCTTAGTTTAGTAGTCTAGTTTAATTGTTAGTTTAATTCTCTAGCTTAGTTCTTAGTTCAGTAGTCTAGTATAGCCCTTTGTTTAATAGTTCAGGTTAGTTCTTAGTTTAATAGTCTAATTTAGTAGTCTAACTTAATCCCTAATTCAGTCCTTTGTTTTGTAGATCAGTTTAGCTCTTAGTTTAGTAGTCTAGCTTAGTTCGTAGTTCAGTAGTCTAGTTTAGTAGTTTAGTTTAGTGGTCAGTTTAGTAGTTTAGCTTAGTTCAAAGTTTAGTAGTTTAGTTTAGTTCTTAGTTTAGTAGTTTAGTCTAGTTTTTAGTTTAGTAGTCTATTTCAGCCCTTAGTTTAGTAGCTTAGTATAGTCTTTAGTTTAGTAGTAGTAGTCTAGTTTAGTAGTCTAGTTTAGTTCTTAGTTCAGTAGTCTAGTATAGCCCTTTGTTTAGTAGTTCAGGTTAGTTGTTAGTTTAGTAGTCTAATTTAGCTGTTAGTTTAGCAATCTAGTTTAATTCTTAGTCTAGTAGTCTAGTATAATTCTTAGTTTAGTACCTTAATTTAGTTCTTAGTTCAGTAGTTTAGTTTAGCTCTTAGTGTAGTAATTTAGTTTAGTTCATAGTTTAGTTCTCAAGTTTATGTTATGTTGGTCGGATCAGTTTGTTTATCTACTTATCCATTAGTATTCTCGAAAGCGTCAAAGCAGAGAAAGAAACTTTATTACCGATATCTACTTTATATACTGACACATCTAAAAAATCCACTTCAACTTCAATTAATTAGTAGCAGCCTGCATATGTTTAAATCACAATAACTTTCTACATAATGCGGATACGACCTGAAAAATAGTTTTGTTTGTTCCTCCTTTTTTCTTCAAAAGAAACTAGAAGTTAAGAGATATTTACCTCAGAAGAGGGTTGGGTTGGGTATTGAAAATTCGTTTCAATAATTTTTTTCATTCATCGTTTTGTTTATTTTGTGTTGTTGTTGTCAAATTATTGCTGCTACCATTATAATGATAACCGAGACTTTTACAACAGCCGTTGTTATGACGCTCATCAATTTCACAAACTTGCTTTTATGGAATACATTCAGTAAATGAACTGGGAAATGTGGCAGCTTTTGTTTGTTTTATTCGCACATAGTTAAGCACTCATGAAATTCTGAGGAATGAAATCTGCACAATTAATTATGAAATTTATAGCTCTTGTGTGAAAATTGAGAGGAAAATGAAATTTTGCGGAAAATGAGGAGTGGCAAGAGTTAAACTTTAAACTGCCTTAACGTGTTCATATTATTTAGAAACAACAATCATGTTCTGCAAATTATTGCTTTTTCGAATTGTTTTAAATTTATTCTTGTTTTTTTATGTCTTTCATTACACACACACACACACGCGCGCGCACACACACGCGCGCGCACTTGCGGTACGGTAGGTATGGAGTTCATGTAGAGAAGCGTGAAATACACACACACACACACACACGTAGAATGGTCTAAACGTGAATCAAATTTTATGATACCAAAATATTCAAAATGATTTTCTAAAGCAATTTTACTCTTTTAATCCGTGTGTCCATCTGTCCCATGTGAGGTTATTTTTTATGGTATCAAACAATTCGAAATGATTTTTTGAAGCCTTTCAATACATCTGTCTATTTGTCCAAAGTCAGTTCATTTTTATGATATCGAAGGATTCGAAATTATTTTCGAAAGCGATTTTAACATTTCAATCCATCTGTCCGTCTTTCCATTGTGACTTCGTTTTTATGGTACCAAACGATTCGAAATGATTTTCTAATGTAGTTTTAATATTTCAATATGTCTGTCTATTTGTCCAATGTGAGTTCATTTTTGTGGTATCGAAAGATTCGAAATGATTTTAACTTTTCAATCCGTCTGTCCGTCTGTCCAGTGTGACTTCGTTTTTACGGCACCAAACGATTCGAATTAATTTTCTCCTGTAATTTTAGTATCTCAATCCGTCTGGCCATCTGCCCAATGTGAGTTCATTTTTATGGTATTGAAGGATTCGAAATTATTTTCGAAAACGCTTTTAACCTTTCAATCCGTCTGTTCGCCTATTCAATTTGACTTTATCTTTATGGTATCGAAGGATTCGAAATGATGTTCTAAAGCGATTTTAGCTTTTCAATCCGTCCAATCTGTCCAATGGGAGTTTTATTTTATTTTTATGATACCAAGCGATTCGAAATGATTTTCGAACGCCTTTCAATCCGTTCGTCCCTCTGTCCAATGTGAGGCGATTTTTATAGTACCGAATTCCGATTCGAAATGATTTTCTAAAGCGAAATTAACCTTTTAATCCGTCTGTCTATCTATCCAATGTGAGTTCAGGAATTATATTTATTGAGTGTAACCAATAAGTTGTAATTTTTGAAATATTTTTAAAAACTTTCATAAACTAATATATTTTTTATTTATTTACTTCACATATATGCAAATAAATTTACAGCATATAATTGAAAGCGAGGAATAACTTAGACCATATGAGCCTTTGTTATTATTTTTACCAAATCTACGGCAGTAGGATTTGAATCCATATATACTGACTTGCTGGTGACAATTTTTAACAATTCAGTTACAAGGGCGGACTTAACATTTTTTTTTTCTTAGAAACACCGATTAAATCGAAATATTTTGACGTTCATTCCCTTTGTAGGGCCATATACTGAAGAAATAGTTGCGAAATGGTGTAGGGTAAAGACTGACTGACTGACTATAACGACTTAAATTTTTCTTTTTTTTTTTCTCAATTTCTTTCATTTAAACGATTTGTATTTTGAAAAAAAAAAAAAAAAGTTTCCAGACATTACGCTCATATCGCACACATACTACAAAATTCACGTAAAGATATGTAGATATGAAATTAACTCTGACGCCTAAAAATATGCAAATAACGTAAATGTATTGTAGAAAACTGTCAAATTGTATATATGTACACATCTCATACGTGCACATTCGTGTGTAGGCGGATAAGTTAGTACGCGTAAACCAGTAGGAGGTGACCTTTAGAAACTGACTATAAACGTTAATACGATCGCTGTTGTGTTAGCTAACGTTTGGATAACAAGCACACAGAGCTCTGTTAATAGATATTAATAGAACGCAACTATGGGTGGTTTAATGAAAAAACAAAAAAAAAAAATTTTTTTTTATAAATAAGTAAGTGAGTAAAAGTAATACGTAAGTTTTTATGAATAAATGATTAAATGCACAAACAAACATCTATACATTATTAGTTGAAATAAAAAAAAAAAAAAAAAAAAAAATTTCTAACAAAGTTACTATAATAAATCAAAGATTCATCCACGTTTCATACTCTACAGGAATAAAGAAAACTTGCAAATTATGAAGGTTCATAGCAAAAACTATCGTTTCTATCATTTTGGTCTAAGCGAACAGAATCAAATTTAATTTATAAAATTTCTACACTTCGCCATAAATTTCTTTCAATATTCTTGATAAATTTATCTTAATGTTTTCTATTTTATATTGAAATTTTTAAAGAGTTTTTATTGACTTTTTATTTGTATTTCTTTTCTTTTCATTTTCTTAGATTTTTTTTTGTTTTTTTTTTAAATCTCAAGTTAATCAGTTTATGTTTAGTTATCCTTCAGCTCAACAGTTGTTTTATTGACTCTTTATTATAACATTTGTATGCATTTCATATACATTTATATATATTTTATAACACTAACTAGAGCAGCCTGCATATCCAGTATAACTTATAGATAAAATAATGCAAACACGTCTCTAATAATAATCTGCAAAGATCCACAATTGATGTTTAAAACAATGAACCATTAATTGTGTATCATATATTTACCAAAGAAAACAAACTTGTTTTTAAACTTCTTTTGTTAAAAAAAAAAAAAAAAAAAAAAAAAAAAAAAAAAATAAAGGTATGAACCATTAAAGACTTAAAGTTTCTTTTCAATCATCTCCTTTAATAAAAATGTGATTCATTTTCCTTTTAAGGACTTACGTTAGGCTTGCTTCAGAAAATTCTTGGAAACATTTTTCCAATTCCAAGTATCTCTACAAAAACTTAAGATAATTTTTACTCTCAATTACTTACTTATTTATATAATGTTTAGTGAGATATGAACGGCGCCACTTTGCTATACAAGTGAACGTAGTACCATTTTGCCTGTTTGAACGTATGCGCTGAAAAGTTCGTAGGCTGGTACATAGATGGCGCTACTAGTATTAAATCCATATGATTTTAAGTTTGATTTAACCTTCAAAAGAGACGTGTATAAATTTGACAGCTGTTGCACTATTAGTATGTGAGTTATAGCATTTTTAGTGAAGCAACTTTTTGTTAGTTTGAAAAAATAGACAAAAAGGAATTTCGTGTTAAATCGCTTTTTGGCGAAAAAAAAATACTATTGAAGCCAAAGCTTGGCTTGATAAATATTATTCGGACTTTGCATTAGGAAAATCAACCGTAGAGAAGTGGTCTGCAAAATTTAAACGAGGCGAAATGAGCACCGAGCACGATGCACGCAGTGGACGCCCCAAAAAGAGTTTTACCGACGAAAACATCAAAAAAGTCTACAAAATAATTTCGGATAACCGTAAAGTGAAGTTGATTGAGATAGCTGAGACCCTAAAGGTAACAAAGGAACGTGTTCGACATATCGAGTATAAATATTTGGATATGCGAAAGCTCTGTTCAAAGTGGCTGCCGTAGCGAGCTCACAATCGACCAAAAACAACAACGAATCGATGATTCTAAGCAGTGTTTGGAGCTGTTCAATCGTAATGAACCCCGAAATTTTTGCATCGATATATGACAATGGATAAAACATGACTCCATCATTTCACACCGAAATCCAATCGACATTTAGCCGAGTAGACTGAAAGCCTATTTTGAGGCTAAAAACAAATCGTACCATAAAAATGGTATCGAAAAATTGTATGACCCCTGTAATCGTTGTATCGCCCTCGAAGGCAATTATATTGAATAATAAAATCAAATTCTATCAAAAAAGAAAAAGAATTTTTCTATGTTAGCCTACGAACTTTTCAGCCCACCTGGTATATAATGAAAGTTCAAATGTTTTTGATATATAATCATAGATTAAAAAAATGGTATAAATAGAAAACAGAGAATTAATAATAATCACATAGTGTTTTAAAGATAGGATGGGAATGGGGATTATATGCAGGCAGCTTCACTTTTAAGTTTTTTATATCCCAACCCACCGAAGGTGAAGAGTATATTACATTTTGCCATTTAGTTTGTAACTACCAAAAGGAAACTTCGGAGACCTCACAAAGTATATATATATATTCTTGATCAGCATTAAATTTAGAATCGGTTTAAGCATGTCCCTCGGTCCGTCTGTCCGTCCGTCTGTGTAGTGTCTGTGGTAAACATTTTCTTAGGCGCAAAAATGAAGAAGATATCAGCTTTAAATTTGGCCGAAACATTGAAAATTCTTTCACTGCCACGCCCACTTATTATAATTTACTTTTACCCTCTTTTTTGAAAGATAAAGGTAGTGGGTATAAAAGATTCGGCTTTGCCTTATATAACTTTCTTACTTGTTTTAAATTGATTAATATCAGAGAGAGAGCTCAGTATTTCTTTTGAAATCTTTTCCTAGAAATTTTTATTATTATGATTTTTTCTTTTTTTTAAATCCCTTTGCAATTTAAATATGGAAAAGATTTTTACATTAAAAATCACAGCATGAAACTAATTTGAAAAGGAAATGGAAATACCAAGTATTGCTTTGTGGCATAATGTTTTAAAACACATTCATTTCATCTTTGAAATTTCATGTCATTTCTCCCATTGACGTAATAAAATAATATTTAAAAGAATTTTCATTTATTTTTCATTTTTTTTTTGGAATTTTATTATTTATTTTTTATAAAAGATTGAATCAAAAATTCCATTTCAATTAACTTCTTAATCAACTTAAAGAAAGCTTAATCACAAAGCGTTTCCAATTGTTAAGTGAACACATGCTCTTAAAGATCGCATTAAAACGATTGTTGTTGTTGTGTGTGTGTGTGTGTGTGTTATATTATTCAATTTATATTTATGTATCACATAAATTCCCCAGTTGTTGTAAAATAAATAATCTCTCTTTTACTTTTAGAATCAATATAGATATAGACGACAAAGTAGCATTATTATGAAAGCACACAAGTCAACTAATCTTTCCCTTAATAGTTTCGAAAGGAAGTTTCAATTCAATGCAGACAAATAGACAAATAGAAGCAGATAAAAGAAGTCTTTATTTCAAATGTATTCAAAATATAATAATGCTTCCATCTACATATTTTGCAAACTTTTTAAAAAATTTTCTATTTATTTTAGATTGTTACAAAATTGCGGTTAGGATTTTTCCTTTAGACAAAGTCCGTATCGCTAGATCGCGAAAAGCTTTTATTTATACAATCTCAATGGTTTTTAGAGTTATTTATTTATTTATTTATTTAT
>KK351362.1:107352-117756 GCA_000671755.1 Glossina brevipalpis | reverse complement strand
CATTACGTAGCGAATTTACATGAAAGATCTCTATCTTTACCAATAAAAATATCACAACTAATTCAAAAAAATGCGTCCTTTTTTTGTTAAATGAAATGGTGTACTCCACTTTAGAGACACCAATTATTATATATAACGATTGAAATACACATAACACCTCGCTTGGGCCTAGGACGCAAGTTTCCTTTTTTATACCCACCACCGATGGGGAAAGGTACATTTCGTTTTGTCATTTTGTTTTTAACGGCCAGAAGGAAACTTTAGGGATGCCACAAAGTATATATATATTCTTGATCATCATTAAATTTGGAAATGATTTAAGCACGTTCCTCTGTTTGTCCGTGTAACGTTTGTGGTAAACATTCTTCTGGCCACAAAAATGAAGATATCAGCTTCAAATTTGGCAGAAACATTGAAAGTTCTTTCACACATTCGTTTTTATTATTGAAAATGGGCAAAATCTTCGCAGGCCACGCCTACAATATAAACTGAAAGCATCTCTGTGTTCTGGCTGTTTTTTAAGGGCATTCCATAGCTGGCTGTGTTCTACGGTAGTCCATAAAACTAGGAAAAATCTGCTACGCCCCCATATTAAAATTTGAATTCTTCCCCTTTTTTAAGATAAACGCGGTGAGTATAAGAGATTTTTTCATTTGTTAATGTTCCAACATTCACCTCGAATCATATCATACGAACTATTGTGGAAAAGTGCAAACTGGATGCGATAGATGAAAAATCAAAAACCATTTATATATCTGCTAAGACCATATTCAATTCAAAGATTTAGAAATTTATGAAATTCTGTTTTGCAATGTTCACCTCGCGAATCATATCATACGAACTATTCTAGGCAAGGTTAAGTTAGGTGCGCATTTGAATTTTCTCTTCCAATAAAAGTTGATAGACGTTTTAGGGGTTTTCCCCATATTTTTTATCCTGATCACCGATAATTAACATTCAACCTAATGTCAATCAAATGTTTAGAATTTTTAGCATGTTCCAACATTCAACTCGATTCATATCATACGAACTATTTTGGACAGAGGCGAGCTGGGTGCGCAATTAAATTTTCTCTATTAATAAAAGCTGAGAGACACTTTATGGGTTTTTCCCCCTATTTTTTTATCCTGATCACACATAATTAACATTCACCCTAATGTGAATGAAATGTTTAAAATTTTCAATGTTCCAACTTTCAACACGATTCATATGATATGAAGTATTCTGGACGTGGGCAAACTGGATGCGCAATTGAATTTTCTGTACTAAAAAAAGTTGATAGACTTTTTAGGGGTTTTTTTGCACGTATATTTGTTGTCTTGACTACCGATAATTAACATTCATCCCAATGTCAATCAAATGTTATTATCATATGCGAAAATTTTGAAATAATAAATTGGAAAAAATCAATAAAAAAAATTTCCAACAGTTTTAATTTACGAAAAATATGAGAAATGAATTTTTAAATTCTTCAACGCACAATTTACTCTTTCTTCCGTAAAAATTTTTTTCTTTTTTTTTTTTAATACGGTTTTTTATGGTTTTTATCAAAATAAAATCTCCTGTATATGTATGTACACTGATTGAATACTGCTTTTAATTAAATAAGTAAATCACTCCAAAATATAATTTTCTTTACAATTTCACATATAATGTCAAGAACAGTACAAAAAAAAAAGGTGAAATTTTGTAAAAGAATGTTCGCGCTGAAACATGAGATTATTTTTAATTTAAACACAAACATGTACACACACAAAATGGTTCTTAATTATTTTTAATAGCTTACGGGGCTTCTTTCTTTGCAAGCGATTGTCAAGTACCCACGAAAAAGTGAAAGGAATTTATATTATTACTTTATGAAAGAGTCGTACGGTACTGTATGTAGTCTTGAATGTGTTGAATATTTTGGTTAACACACTTTGGGAACCTTTCCACTATTTGTTTAATTCCATGATTACGTAAAGATTGTTAATAAATAATAATAATAATAAAAAAAAAAAAAAAAAAACTTCTGAAGGAAACACAATATAAAGTTCTCTTAAGGTTAATAAAATAGAACAACTTTTAATTCTGTCCTTTGATTTCTCTATATGAACTTTTTTCTTATACGATATATGTCTTTACGATTTTAATCAATTGATTATGGAATAGATATATGCAGATGTCTTGAAAAAAAAAATCAAAATAATGCAACAAATTTGAATTTAATAAGAATATCGTTAGCTTTGTTGCTTCGTTCACTAGCTGTCAGTATCATATGCATTAATGGACCGAAGCAGCAAAATTTTTCAATTTTTTAGTTGTACTTTAATTTGTAGAATATAGCTGCTTTTCACTCTTTAGAATTCGATTACTATGTATTGAGACCACGATGTTGCATTTTCGAACATTTTTTATATCCCCCACCGAAGGTGTCATTTTTTTTTGGAACTTCCCAGAAGGAAAGTTGCGAGATCCCACAAAGTATATATATTCTTGATCAGTATCAAATTTAGAACCGATTTAAGCATGTTCGTCTGTCCGTCTGTCTGTCTGTGTAAAGTCTATGGTTTTAAATGAAAAAATATAAAAAATTATATTCGTTTGAGCCCAATTTTTTTATAGTCACCACAATTTTATTTAAAAAAGAAGGCGAGAAAACTAGATTTTAATAAAGAGGTGTGGCAGATTTTTTTATTTTTATGGAATGCGTGGAAATTTTTATTTATTTACAATCTATAACCGCTGAGCGAATCAGACGTATTTCCAACTTAACTCACGCTGTAGACACGGCTTAGAACAACTTCGACTTATTATTATTAGACACATTTTCAATAGCAAAGAATTTGCCAGGTTTCTGCCAAATTTGAAGCCGATATATTTATTTTTTTGCGGTTAGAAGAAGGTTTACCACACTTTATACAAATGGACACAAGGACTGACGGACATGCTTAAATCGATTCTAAATTTGATGCTAATCGAAAATAAATACATACTTTATGAGCTCTCTGAAGTTTTCTGGTGGCCATTATAAACAAAATGACAAGATAAATATACCCCTTGCTTACCATCGGTGGTGGATTCCAAAAATGTTGAATTTTGAAAGCTCTTATTAAAAGGTACCCGAGACTAAATTTATCTTCATTCATCAAAATGAATTTTCCTTCGAAAATGCTAAGATCAATGCAATGTTTCCCTAACATTTCGATAATCTTTTTACAGAATGATTTATCAAGAGATCGTTTAACAGAACACTTCAGTTTTGGAAGTAACTTTAATATTTGATTCAAATTTCTTTACCTAAGATTATCCTTTTAAGATTTTGAGACAGACCACACCTCAGTGGAGTCATTACTAGACAGTACGGAGGTAGAGGAAACCCGAGTTATATTTTTTTTCTACAATGAGCAAAGACGGGGCCCATTGATATAAAAGAGTATTAGAATTCAATTGTTTTGTAAAAACGTCTATTACATCAAGAAAGAAGTTTCAAAGACCTTATAAAGTCTACAAACTTTTAGTAACTATCAAATTCAAAACCCACCAAGGCGTGTCCGTGCGTCCGTCCATCTCTATTTGCTTATTCACGACAATTAAGATCTGTGGATCAAATTTGGCTGAAACATTAAGAGTTATTACAAGTACCTTGGTATAGAAAATGATCCAAATCGGTCAAAAGGACACACCTACAGTATAATATAAACTAAAAGCACCTCTGTTTTTGAAGTGTTTAGCTCACTGCTCATTGACTACACAAACAAATTTCCACAGTATTCCATAAAAATAGAAAAAAAGTCTGCCACGCCTACCTAATATTATAGAATATTGATGTTAAATTTTTTCGACATATTTTTGAAGATAAAAATGATGGGTATAAAAGATTCAGTACATCTGAATACAAATTCGATAAATCAAGTGCAGCAGAATCCTTTGGTTGGTTTGATAGGACTTCAGTTGTGTATAATTTGTGTTTAATTATGATTAAATATCTTTAGGGCTGCGCTTACATATAACATAACGTATATACAAGTATTTATTGCATTAATATAAATAAATGCAAGGAAAACAATCCGCAGGCAAATAAAGGAACGTATGCCCATATTTCAATATGATAGACAATATTGCACTCTTGAGGCTTATTTATATTCATGAGAATGTATATCATTCGCTTCTGTTTTTTTATTTCTTTTTTTTACACTTATATAAGAATATTACAAGAAAAGTGTATTAAATATTGTCCTTGATTTGACTCAATAACATAATATTTAAAACATATAACATTTAAAAAGCTTTTACAATCGTTTTCATTATCACTTTCATTATCTCTTTCATTGTCGTTTACAGTATAGCTGTCTTTGTCACTTTTTTATCGCTTTCACTATCTCTTTCTATATCACTTACATTACATCACCGCTTTCACAATCGCTTTGATTATAGCTTTCGTTATCGCTTTCATTATCGCTTACATTATCTTATGCTATATCACTTTCATTATCACCTTGACAATCGCTTTCATTATAGGTTTCGTTACATCTTTCATTATGGCTTTCATTATGGCTTTCATTATCTCTTTCACTGCCGTTTACATTATAACTTTTTTGTCACTTTTATATTGCTTTCACTATCTCTTTCATTACCTCTTTCTATACCGTTTGCATTATCACTTTCACAATCGCTTTCATTACATCTTTCATTATCTCTTTCACTGTCGTTTACATTATAACTTTTTTGTCACTTTTTTATTGCTTTCACTACCTCTTTCAATACCTCTTTCTATATCGTTTGCATTATCACCTTCGCAATCGCTTTCATTACATCTTTCATTATCTCTTTCACTGCCGTTTACATTATAACTTTCTTCGTCACTTTTTTATTGCTTTCACTATCTCTTTCATTACCTCTTTCTATATCGTTTGCATTATCACTTTCACAATCGCTTTCATTACATCTTTCATTATCTCTTTCACTGTCGTTTATATAATAGCTTTCTTTGCCGCTTTTTTATTGCTTTCACTGTCTCTAACATTTTTTCTTTCTGTATCGCTTACATGATCACTTTCACAATCGCTTTGATTATAGCTTTCATTAACGCTTTCATTATCTCTTTCACTACCGTTTGCATTATAGCTTTCTTTGTCCCTTTTTTTATTGCTTTCGCTATCTTTTTCATTACCTCTTTCTATATCGTTTACATTATTGCTTTCACAATCGCTTTCATTATCGCTTTTAAAAACGCTTTTAAAATCACTTTCATTATAGCTTTCATTATCGCTTGTAATGTTAGCTCCGAAATTTGAAATAAAATTTTTATCGTAAACATAAACTTTACATTCTCAAGGGAATTTCTTAGCAATTTTTTTAGAATTTATAGTTCACCATTTTTCATAGTCATTCGAACGTCAAAAAGCTTTTCACATATTATATTATATATAACAGCTTTAGGAGCAGAGAATTTTTACATTATAGGATATATTTTATAAATAGAAATAAAACAGATAAACTATTC
Organism: Glossina brevipalpis; assembly: GCA_000671755.1. NCBI lineage: Eukaryota > Metazoa > Arthropoda > Insecta > Diptera > Glossinidae > Glossina > Glossina brevipalpis. The sequence continues at coordinate 112,271 of KK351362.1, read as the reverse complement.
GCAAAACACGTAATACAATAAACGAAGAAAACTATAAGGAATCATGAGTACAAAAAAGAAGAATCCCACGAAAGGTGATAAAGGAAATGTAGGCAATGAAAACTTATCAAGGGTGGACAGGAAATTTTATGAACTGGAGATAACGCATATTAATAGAAATTTGGCAACAGCCAAACGTCGTTTAGCCTATTTAGAGAAACGAAATGAGGAACTTGAGAAAGCTATGTCTATGGAAGAACAAGATGAATTATTCGCAACATTGCAGGATGATATGGAGAAGCGTACTAAGGAGATATTTACATTGGAAGCGTTTATTAACGAAATGCTTAGAGATCATCAGAGAAAAGAGGATGAATATAAAGCTCATATAGTTGATTTAGAGAAGAAATATAAAGCGATGCAGAATCAATTAAAATCGGATATTAAAATGCTAACGGGAAAATTGGCGACACTTGCAGAATTTCAATTGGAACGAGATCGTATTCTGGATTTATATGAGAGTAAGAATTTGGAATTAGAAGCAATGGAACATAAAATTAAAGAATTTGAAGTCGAAATGGAGGAGAAGTTAATTGTATCAAAGGAAGAGACACGTGAACAAGTGTCTGGTCAAATAAATCGTTTAGTTGAAGATTTTATGCGTTCAACTGAAACACGTAATGCTGGCTTTGTGCGACGAATTATGCGTGAAAATGTCGCTTTACGACAAGAGATACAGGCGATTTTGAAAACATATTTTCAAATGAAATTGAAAGTTGAAAATGCCGAACGACGAGAATATCATTTACGTACAGAAAATCAAACTTTTAAGGATCTAAAGCATCAATTACTTCTCAATGCAAACAATAAACATAAAATTATTGAAAATTTAATTTCAAATTATGAAAAATTGAAATCGAAACATGTTGAAATTTCAAAGTATCGTTATCTTTATGAGAATTTAATGCAACGATCCGATTGCGATAACAAACGTAAAATGAAAACAGAAGAAAAATTGAAAAGATTTAAACAACGTATCGAACTTATTGAAAGAGAAAAAAACAAACTCATGAACACTAATCAGAGATTAGAGCTTGACGTTCGACATTTACGTGAGACGATAAATAAAACAAAGTCCGCCATTTTATGTTATGTGGACTCGACTAATTATCTCAAACAAACCTACAAGAAATTAAGTGCAGTTAATATTGAAACAGAAGAATATTTCCGAGCAGAACGTCAAGATTTATTAAAAAGCCTTCAAGAAATCTTATGTTTGCATATGGAAGAAAATGAAAATATTCAAGCGGTTTCCGTCGAAACACTAGAGCGTTCAAAAAGTTCTATTTATCGAATCGGTGATGTTGGTTTCGTTCCATTAACTCAACAGTCTTTAATGGATTTATTTAAACGTGACGAAGAAGAAATCTGTCAACCACAACAAGACATTGAAGAATCTTCCATTGCAGAACGAAAAGTAATACAAGTAGAGCGTGGATTGTTTATACCGGAAGCACGTCAAGTTCAAAATGAACAGTTAATCGACGTTGAGGTTGGATCCGATTTGTATGTATCTTCGTCGGAACCAGAAGATCAAGACGAAGTAGAAGAAGTAGCTGTAGAAGAAGAGGAAGGAGAAAGTTCAAGTGATGAGGAGATACCGGCAATTCCGTTGAAACGTTTAACAGAGGAAAAAGAGAGTAAACCGCTAATAGGTGAAAAAACCAGTTCGATCGCAGGTGCTGAAGAAGCCACATCACGCTATTCTGTTTTATCTTCTGATCTCTTACAAACAATCGAAGAGATTCAAGTTGAAGAGGACATGTAACAGCAGAATAGTTGCATATGTGTGCGCACACACATATACAATTAAATGTTATTAGTTATATAATTACATACAAATGTATATTTTTATAATACGTGCGCGCTCTTTGCGACTATATTTTTGCATATATTTTGTAAATATTTTGTAATCGAATAAAAACAAATGCTTAAAAACAATTGTACTCAGTAATTTGAACCAAAAATCAGAACGAGTGAGTAACTGATATGTTCGGTACCAGTACCAGTGCAAGCACTGTAAACAAATGTTTAACGAGATAAACAGAAAAAGCTGCAAATGAAATAGAAACCTTTGACGCTGAATAATGTTGATACTTAACACTCAATACTTAGTTCTCAACACAGAACCACGGAGGATCTTTGATAATCAAACAAAAATCCTTTGATGACCAAAACAAGTTGAAGAAGCAAAAAAAAACAAAGTTGAAAATAGCAGGAGCTAAGTCATAACACCTAGTTAAGTATTTCATACTATTTCTTTATGTTCGAACAGAAGAAGCTTAAAAAAATATTTTAAACATCTGCTTAGAACGAGGGCCACTCTTTCTTGTCCTACTCTTATCAACGAGTTCGGTCAAGACAAGGTGATATGTCAGAAAAAAAAAACGTTTCAGTACATTTACGATATAAATAGGTTTTCTGCTTCTGCTATGGTTATACTACCGCTGAAGCCTAGGTACCGTGTTGGGCACTTTGATAGAAGACGTTAGTTGTATCGGCATTTTCTCCTCAGTTATTATTAGACAATAGCTAGCGCAATAGGTCTTATAAGACACATACTATCTCAAATAGTAATCGATAATTCAGATTCTAATGCGACATTTGGGAACGACCATAGTAGGGCCTTCATAGAGACTATTTATTATTATTGTTATATTTTCTAGACTAATGAAATCAATTCTTAGGCTAAAGAAATTAATTGAGCACTAGCATCATATACTATGGGCTCTTCATAGACTATATACTACTCGACTGAAACAATTTCAAGATCCGATCAAGATCGGAGGAACGAGTATCTGCCAAAATCATTCAGACCCATTAGTCTTAGATAAGTCTACTTAACAGCACGGCCCCTAGATAAATATTAATTTTCCTATGAAAACGGCAAAACTACTACTACGACGCTAAGTCATGAACTGATCGGACGAAGAAGATCCGCAAAAAAGCCAAGCGAACAGTTCTTGCCGCTTACTTTGATATATACGGATCATATAGAGCTACTGAGACTGAGACTGGATTAATAAAAACATTTCAACTATATTTACTAAATAGATAGTTACGATATTGAGTGGCAGCGTCGTTACCAGGGACGATGGTGACTATCAGGGCTAGCAGAGGTTGCGCTCAAAGATGAATACTCTCTCCCTTAATTTAAACTCTGGTCTGAGATCAAAAGGTTAGCTTATTCAAATAGCTTCAGCAATATCTATGATGGGCTGGCATGAGCAAATCTTAACAGAGGAAAGCTTTTTGCGCATAATTTACAATTGGTGTCAGGATTAGGAATTGAATACCATTTCAAAGCCTTTTCGATAGAATATGGGGTACAAAGCCTAAAATGATATTCTGGTTTCATACCACTACAATTGTTTCCATGGGAACCTATGTGGCCTGTGCTCACTTAGAAAAATGTTTCTTCATCGACCCAAAACTTAGAAAAATTTGTCTTCATCGACCCAAAACTTAGAAAAATTGTTCTTCATCGACCCAAAACCTAGAAAAAATTTTTTTCATCGACCCAAAACTTACAAAAATTTTTCTTCTGGTGGCCTAAGCTCTGGTGTCCTGAGTTTGGTGAACTAAGGTCAGACAAAAAACAGACGCGATGGCGTTAAACAAAATCCAGCTTCTCGCATGCAACCGATCATTGGACATATTAGAAGGCTCCGAAGCATATCACCGCCTTCTACAGGTATAGTAAGTGAGTAGTACCTTACTATTACCGGGCTGAGACTTGGACTTCTCAAAGATCGTCTAGAAGTGCTGAAGAACCTCATAGACCAACCTAGATAAGCCCCTGTTGAGGCACTGTAAGGTGCTGTAAAACAGATGCTATTTCATTAATTTAAAGTAAACTTATCGAAAAGATCTGAAATGGATTTGGGTAGTAAATACAAAAGTAGTACTCTGACGCTTCAAAATTGGAAAACGGTTAAACGGCGACTGGCATATGTGGCCAGAGATTTCAAAGAGCTATACCAATGGGACAAATTCCCTTTAAATTTCAACTAGAAATATACATAAATTCTGCATGTGTCTCTGAACGTTTAAGAAGACAAAGCAAGATTAATTCCTTGCCAGTTGGGTATCAAAGTTTTATGTAACGGCGAAGCGGTATACAGTTGGTTATTGGGTTCGACAAGGGAGACAAGGCCTGAAAAAAAAAAAATAAATATCACAGATTCCGTAAAAGATTTTGTGTGGATAGTGGGTGGCTATCTGTAGTATCGAACATCAGGTGTTTAGTGGACATTTCATAGCGCCGTACCATGCAGCTTCGAACTAAAAAAGGTGACGGGATTTATAAGAATTTTAAAGTTGGCGAACATAGTGCAGTCGCTTGCAGATTTCGGAACGCCTTTGTATGGAGTTTAGTAGACAAGAAGAGCAAGTGAGCATAGTCGGGTTCGATAATAAGAAGTTGAACATCCAGGGAAGGTGAAAATTAAAAAGAAAGGAATGGGGAAAGACGAATGTCTCAGATGATTTAACGTGGGTTCCCATGACGATGGCACACGGAGTCGGAAAATTCACACTCAACGCCCCGAGGATGATTAGTCTCTGAGTACCAGTCCCAAGAATGAAAAGAGAGTGCATATAGCACTAAGATCGTCACTATCGATCTTGTTTAGTCTATCGTGTCTATTTTGAATAATGGATCGTTTCTGAATAGTGTATCCAGCCTTATCATTCTGGCGTCTGTCCGTAGGAATAAAAGACATTAAAGAGCAATAATCTGATTTTTGGCATTAGTAAACCTACCTGTAGCTAAGTTGACTAAATAACTCTCTTTTTTTTTGAATTTCCCACCACGTTAAATAATTGTTTTATGTGAAAAAAACAATTTTTTTTTTTTTTTTTGATTTTACATTCACTAC
>KK351362.1:82755-99881 GCA_000671755.1 Glossina brevipalpis | reverse complement strand
TGTGTGTGTGTGTGTGTGTGTGTGTGTGTTTCTGTGTGTACATGTACATGTATGAATCTTCATACATACATGCATACATACATACATACAAGCATACATAGTTTCATCTAAAGGGACTGACTACAAGTGTCGAATAAACAGAAACAATGTGTCTAGAGTGTGGGTGAGTGTGTGTGTGTGTGTGTGTGTGTTTTGTGTGTATGTCTGTTTCAGTATAATTTTTCTTGTCTATTTTTGCTTACAAAAAATCTATATACATTTCATGCATGCATGTATGCATGCATGCAAATTATATGTTGTCATATTTTATGTATACATTTAAACGTACACATACACATACGCACATACATGAAAAGTGGTTTTGCAAAAAGTCCTAACTTATCTCGAAAGTATTCTTGTAGTTTCCATGTAGTTTGCTTAACTTTAATGCCTTAGTTTGCATATCTTTTCTGACAGTACATACACATGCACATACACATCCACACACATACACACATACATACACATATCTATGCACATGCATACACAGAAGGATGAATTCTTCTTCGTAATCACTGAAAAAAAGGAAGACAGGAAAAAATGCATTTTATTTCAGAAATTTTCACAAGTAATTCTGTGGTGGTCTTCGTATACATTACGTTTTCGTTTGTTTTTATGTTTATTTGTCTTTACTGATAACCGTTAATAATGTCCTTGCATGCTTCTTTGCTTTCTACATTTCATCTACATCTACATCTCTATCTGATAATTGTTTAAGTGCATATATATATGTGATGATCTCATGTATTCAAAAAAAAAAAAAAAACATCTGCATTTAGTTCCATTAGTTTTGTTTTAGTTCTTTGTTTAGTATTTCCCCCTTTTTTTTTAAAAAAAAAATAAGCACAAAATTGTGTGAAAAAATTATTTATTTTTATTCATAATTTGTGATTAATTTGATTGAATATATCAGGTTGGGGAAAAGGTAATCCATCCAATCTTATAAGAACTTCAGGACTTTATTTAACATTTCGAATTGGAAAATAATGGATTACCTTTTCCCCAACCTAATAAATCCTGCAAGTTTTAAATAAAAAATTTTCTTTCTTTTTTTGTTATGAATAGATTCTTTAATTGAGAAAAATTTTAATTGAATTATAAAAAAAGAAAAGAAAATAATTCTCTCGATTTCTTTTGAAATTCTTTGAAGAGAATCCGCAATTAATTAACTACAATTTAAAAAGTTATTATTGGTTATTAGAAAAACAATTTCATAAATAATGTTTTGTGTGAAATACAGTTCTTCTTCTACTATAGTCACAAATCAACTACTTAGAGTAAGTTCGACTACAGAAGCAGCTTATTTTATTTATTCAAAGGGCTTTGTTTGATTATAATTTTTTGAGTACCCACTCATAGGGGTCAGGAAGAGAAAGGGCTAGACACATAAAGTTCCCTTGAACTACTCAGATTCCTTTTTCCATATCTTCTCTTCTCTTCTTCGTAAATTCTTCTTTCTTTCTTTTTTAAATCTTCTCTTCATCTTTTTTAATATCTTTTCTGTTCGCTCACAGGTACTGGTATAGAAACGGCTAAACATATAGAGCTCGTTTGAACTGCTCAGTTTTTTTTTAAATATTTTCTCTTCTTCTTAAATACTTCTTTCTTTCTTTTTCAAATCTTCTCTTCATCTTTTTTAATATCTTTTCTGTCTCATGCCCTTTAAAAGATGCCAATTCGAGCCAGATTTTTTTTTCAATACCTTCTCGTCTTTTTTAATTCGTTCTTTCTTTTTTTTTAAATCTTCTCTTTACCTTCTTTCTTATCCTTTCTTTCGTACCCTTCAAAGAATGCGAATTCGGCTCCGATTTCTTTTTAATATCTTCTCTTCATGTTTAATTCTTTTCTTTTAATTCTTCTTTCTTTCTTTTTTAAATCTTCTTTTCTTCGTCTTGAACTGTTCTCATTTAATTCTTCTTCGTTGCTTTTCTTCTTCTTCTCTTCATCTCGTTTAATATCTTTTCTTCATACCGTTTAACAAAAGATGCCAATTCGACTCAGATTTTTTATTTAATATCTTCTCTTCTTTTGTCTGTCTTTTCTAAATCTTCCCTTCTTCTCTAGTTCTTCTCTTTTAAATCTTCTTTCTTTCTTTTTTAAAACTTTTCTTCTTTAATTCTCCTCTTTTCTTTTTGCTTTTCTTGTTTTTTCCTTTTTTAAATTTTCTCTTCATCTCGTTTAATACTTTTTCTATCGTACCGATTCGACTCAGATTTTTTTTTAAATTCTTCCTTAATTCTTCTCTTTTAATTCTTCTTTCTTCCTCTTTTTTTAAAATCTTCTTCTCTTCTTTAATTCTTTTTTCTTCCTTTCTTTTTAAAATCTTCTCATCTTCTTTAATTCTTTTTTCTTTTCTAAATTTTCTCCTCTTCCCGTTTAATATCTTTTCTATCATACTCTTCAAAAGATGCCAATTCGAGTACATAGCGAAAGAATTTGCTCTGGTTTTGGCATTTTCTGTAGGACTCTTCTGGACTCTTCTTCGCTGTCTTAACGTTACAAGCTTTACTCTAACCGTTCTCATCCCTCTTACAACTGATTTAGTAAGAGTTACTAATATATTCAACTTTCTTCATCCATTATAAAAGTACGACTTTTTAGTATAAGCTAAATACGACTTATTCAGCGGAACTGTTAAGACCTTTCTTATAACATTGTATCACTTATGCGAGATTTACATTAAAAAGAAAAGTTCGAATGCAGTATAATTGTCGAGAAGACTCCAATAGCGTTGACACGCTCATTATCCCAGATAATTGAAAATTTTCATCCATTCAATACTTTGCATAAGAAGGCATGACAAGAAGTCGAACGAATACAACACCATTCGATTTAGAGCCACTATCATCTATTTTCAAATCTCACAAGTCACATTTTGGAAACTGTTATGTTTTGAAGGTCTTGACTAATGACTTTTCTTGCTTAGTATCGAGAATTATTGCTTGATATTTTCAAATCTCAAAAGCCATTCCGGAAATTGTTACGTATTTTGAAAATCTTGAAAGTCTTTTTGTCGCTTAGTATCGGGACTTATTGATTAGTGTTTTTAAATTTCAAAACTTATTCCAGAAACTATTACGTATATTGAAAATTTTGACTAATAACTTTACTTAGCTACTATTGGGAATAATTGATTGGTATCTTCAAATCTCAAAAGTCACTCCGAAAACTGTTACGTATATTGAAAGTCTTTCTTACTTAGCACCGGGAATTATTGATTAGTGTTTGCAAATCCCGAAAGTCATTTTGGAAACTGCTATATATTATTTTAAAAGGTCTCAACTAATAGTTTTTCTCGCTTAGTATCCGAAAATTATTGATTAGCGTTTTCAAATCTCAAAAGTCATACCAGAAACTGTTGTTTAGTCCTGAGAATTATTGATTGATGCATTACATTAAAATGTTTGCCTTTTGAACTGGATACGAGAATTGAAAAATCTTATGTTGACTATATCTAGATACATTTGTTTTAAACTTTATCTTTTCCTTGAAACTTTTTACGATTGTATCTTGTTGAATAGGCAGGATATATTTTTTATTATTTTCATAAATACATATGTTGTGCGCTTACTTCAAAGGTTGTGTATCGCAAAAAGTATTGAAAAACGTTTACTACACTACACCACTTCCCCTTGATAGCGATTTTTGCACTTGTTCTTAAAATTCTAAGAATTGAAACAAATCGTGTAAGCAATCAAGCGAAATTTAAAAATTTCAGCTATAATAGGTGAATAAAAAAAAAAAAATTTGAAATAGATTACATAAGTTCGAGGTTGACATAACAAGTTAGTTATCATACCACACACAGCAATAATGCGTGGGTAGCATCAATCTGAAAAGTGCTGCAAAAAGAAAAATCTTTGAACAAACAACCAAAAAAGAAAAAAAAAAAAAACAAAATTATTATTCTCCATAAAAGTTAGCGATTATCTTTAAAACACATTTTAAGCAATGAAAAATCCGGTCATTAAACTTACAACATCTCAAGCGATTTAAGAAAACATTTATAACATTGTGTAGCAGTTTCGTAAGAAAACTTTCCGTTATTTGCCAAAAACGCAAAAAAGAAAAAAGCGAAAAAAGCGAAAAAAAAACAAAACGAAAAATATCGCAATTCCTATTAGGGCGAATTTTGCATACCCAGCTCAGTTAAGCCCACCAGCTAAAGCAATCACATGTAATGTGAACATAATACAAATACATAATCGAGGAGGTAGCAATCAAGCGAATTGCATATTAAGAGGCCAGATGGTACACATAAGTGACAATTGCAAATGTGAACCATAAAAAAATCGTTTTTTTTTTACTTAACGTTATGTTATTTTTTATTAGAAAAAAAAAAAAAAAAAAAAAAAACCAAATAAGAAATTCAGTGGATAAGATATTTATAGAAATTTTCGAGCCCTTAAGTGTTTGTTTTCTCTCTCATATTATTATTATACATATCATTACGATAGAGAGTCATGAATACACGTAAGTAAAAATATTTATTTTTTATAACACGTATCCTTTAAGTAATTTAATATAACTTGAAATTGAAACAAAAGTAAAACTTCCGTAAACTTAAGAAAGTTTTTTCTGGACGCTGATTGTTCGTTTTCTAGACACATCTATATATATATGTATATATATCTATATATATATATGTATATATATCTATATATATATGTATATATATATAAGACAAGAGAGTATCGAAAGCAAAACGAAATTGTTATTTTCCTTTCGGCTTAAGAAAACATTCATACAAATCAAAATTCTTTATTGAAAAATATTCCAATCGAGACAAGCTGATGTAATCTTTTATGATTTAGATGTAAAATAAGACAAATTTTCTAAATTTTACAGACAGAGATTTAGACATAGAAATAATCTTTAAGGTATAAGTATACAGAGGAATTTTGTTAAATGAAAACTGTAGATTTTTCTCTTAAATTTTTATTGAAATTGCAATTAAATTTAAATGGTTTGTTAAGTATGCTTGAAATAACTCCTCTTAATACCTGAGATCTAATAGCAATGTCTTATAATTGGTGTTCCTTTTTTTAAAATAGAAAATGTGTAATTTTTTTTTATTGACTGACTTCTACCAAGTTCTTTAGAAATAGTTTTAACAAGCGTTCGTTTAATGTCTCTTACATCATCATATTAAACTCTTCAATTCTTCAGCAGAAATTTTAAAGTTTAATTTCCATAGAATACCATTTATTTAAATATGAAAAATCCAAGTAGTGTAGGCCTCCGATATGCATTCCTGTTTGCTTCCTGCTGGTTTCAAAGGAAAGGACAGACATAATTATACCAAGTAATGGTTAGAAGTAAATTCTTAATGCTCTCCTCATCTCGTAGCAATTCGTTACAATTCATACATTATTTTTTGAAGGAGCCTCCATTTCCCCCAGACAACCTCCACTCCCAATTATTTAGTGTAAGTGTGTGAAGAGAGATAAATTCGAATTTAATTAGCAAAGACATCTACCAATTTCAGTAACAGAGCTCTGTAAAACTATTAACATAGATCTGTACAGTAATTAACGTTAAGGTATTGTTGGATTTGGAAGGCTAGTCTATTCAAATTAAGATACTTAGGAGACTTTTGCAAACGCCAGGTGAATCTACATAAATCATAAATCTTTTCAAATCATATATAGAAAATTAACCTCTTTCTTTAGCGAATTCCTTTCAATAAATGCTTGAAAATCGATATGTTGACGGCAGTCGATGTTAGCAAAAATACCAAATTTCAAAAAATTATTAAAAATAGTTCTAGAAACTAAAATTTGAGTTTGGTTAGCTGGTTTGAAAGATATTTTCAAACATATTCACGTGATATACTTGAATATAGTTGAAATTTTATAGTTTGGCCGCGCTAGAGTCTCGAATTTGACCATTTGTCCATAGTTGGGTTATGCTATGATGCTAAATTTCAAAAAATTGTTAAAAAAGGTATTTTCATACACATTCACGTAATGTATAAGAATATATTGGAAAATTCCTAGTTTGGCCGCGCTAGAGTCTCAAATTTGACCATTTGTCCATAGTTGGGTTATGCTGTGATGCTAAATTTCAAAAAATTGTTAAAAATAGTTCTAGAAAGCGAAATTTGAATTTGCGTAGGTTGTTCAAAAGGTATCTTCATACACATTCACGTAATGTATAAGAATATAGTTGGAAAATTCCTAGTTTGACCGCCTTCGAATCTCAAATATAGCTATTTTTACGATGGTCGACATATCGATTTTCAAATATTTATTGAAATGAATTCACTAAGGAAACAGGTTATTTTTTTATATAATTTTAAAGATTATTTCATATAGATTTACATAGCGTTTAAAAAAAAAAATCTCCTAAGTATCTTAATTTGGATGGACTAAGCTTCCAAATCCAACAATAATTTGACGATAATTACTGTACAGTTCAATGTTAATCCTTTTCCATAGCTCTGTTCAAGTAATTGGTAGATGTCTTTGCTAGTTAAATTCGCAATTATCTTCATAACCTTTTATTTAGTTAAATTACTTTTATTGATATGTATTTGATTCATATACTCTTATCCTCAAGTAGATTATAAATAATATTCTAAGTTCAGAGAAATAATGAAACATTTCTGCACATTAATTATAGTTCTTTACTAATTTCAAAGAATTTCATTTATTTAGTAAAACTATATCTTGCATTTTTCTATTCCAAAGAATTTTATGTGAATTTTCATCGATGAAAATCATAGACATTAGCAGAGCAGAAAACATAATAACTATAGAGTTATCACTGTAAATGTTCCTTTTCTCGCTTAAAATGCGAAGTAATTTCTCATAAAACTAAAGTTTCAGATATTGAAACAAATTCTTTTAAAAGTTTTAAACATATTACAGCCAAGCACATACACGTAGTAAAGCCACGTAACTTTGTTTTCGTACTTTTACGTTTCATAAAGTTTTTCTACTTTTCGCAGGAAATTTTTTCTTATCCTACTTTTACTTTTTTTTTGCCTTTTTGCTTTTTGCCTTTTTTGATTTTATTTGTGTACCCACAATAGGAGATATATTCAATACATCAAAGACCTTAACTAAAAGTTTGCATGACGGAGTCGATTTAATGATATTCACAACTGTATGTTTGTCATCAGTCAGTTTGTTGTACTAGTCACGGTTAGGATTTTGTAAATTTTTCTAAAATGAAAAATGTAATCTTAAAAGCATTCCTTTCATTTTTTTTTTTTTTTGTATTATGTTTAAAAAATTACTTTTACTTAACTAAGTTGAATTAAGAGTCATCCATAATTTGTCAAAAATATAAGGATTAGAAACGAATTCCAAACAGTTGCTTGTAAATAAAAAAAAAAAACTGCTTAAATATGTTATATTAAATATAACTAATGTTAAGTAAATCTACTGGTAAGTAAATTTAAATGTTAATGTTAAATACATTGATGCCAAATGCTGTGTGTTCCTAGTATGTTATGTTAACATAACAGCCTTAGAAATATATTCAAAGCTATGGGTATGTAAGGAAAACACAATCATAATGTTATTTTACAGTTATATAATACTATGCTTGCTCTAACATTCCCTGTCATGTGTTTACAGTGTTTTCGTATGTTTCTGAGTCTTTATCAATTTCATAACATACTACTCAAAGAAATAAATATAAAAAGTTTCTATATGTGATTCTGTTCTCTTCTCTTTAGTTTCTGTCTTTGTCATGTTAAATTTACATAACAGCCATAGCAATATATTCAAAGCTATGGGCATGTAAGCAAAACACAATCATAATGTTATTTTATAGTTGTTTAATACGATGCTTGCTCTAACATTCTCTGTCATGTGTTTACAGTGTTTTCATATGTTTCTGAGACTTGTTTAATATCGTAACATACTGCTCAAAGAAGTAAATATAAAAAACTTTTGTTTAATTCATATTTGATTCTGTTTTCCTTTTCTTAGTTTCTGTCTTTGGCATGTTAAATTTAGATAACAGCCTTAACAATATATTCAAAGCTATTGGCATGTAAGCAAAACAATCATAATGTTATTTTAATAAGATGCTCTTATCCTAACATTCCCTGTCATGTGCTTACAGTGTTTTCATATGTGTTTCTGAGACTTCTTTAATTTCGTAACATATTACTCACAAAAAAGTAAATATAAAAAGTTTCTATTTAATTCTTACGTGATTTTGTTTTCTTCTTCTTTTTACTTTCTAACAAAATTTGTTTTTACCATTACATTACAAGTACTTTAACCCAAAAAGGTAAAACTTACCTGGTCATGTGCATTATTTGTTTTTCTTTTTTTTGTTTTGTTTTGTTTTGTTATAAAAATCAATTTTTTTTTTCAACGGCAAACTGTCTGGTAATGTTAGGAAAGCTAAAATTGTTTTTTGTTTTCGTTTATTCACAACTAAGAAAAACAGACGATTTTATGTGTTATTATTTATTCAAACTGCAAATCGGAGGCAGGGATTTTTTTTTTGTTTTTTATATATATTTTGTTTATAGTCCGAAGTGTTTACATTAGTGTGACAGAAAAGTTTTTCGTTTTTTTTTTTTTTTTGCACAATTTCCAATATTTGCTGATGGTTTTGTTTATTTTGTAGAAGTTTTTACGTTCGTTTAATTATAATATATATCGGAGTACGAGAGCATACCATTCAATAAGAGTTTATTTGTTTAGAGGTTTATGATCAATTGCAGGGCCACCTATGAGTCTATGGGTAGAAAATGATTTTATCAAAGATACTTGAATGCGTGTACGACAAGAACTTCTTTGGACAAAAAAATTGATTAAAACAGTCAGTCAGTCAGTCAGTCGGTCGGTCAGTCGGAAAATCAGTCAGTCAGTCAGTCGGTCGGTCAGTCAGTCAGCCCAGTCAGTCAGTCAGTCAACCGGTCGCTCAGTCAGTCAGCCCAGTCAGTCAGTCCAGTCAGCCAGTCAAGTCAGTCAGTCCAGTCAGCTAGGCCAGTCCGTCAGTCCAGTCAGTCAGTCCAGTCAGTCCAGGCAGTCCAGTCAGTCCAGTCAGTCAACCAGTCAGTCCAGTCATCCAATCCAATCAGTCGGTCCAGTCAGTCAGCCCAGTCACTCCAGTCAGTCAGTCCAGTCAAGTCAGTCAGTCCAGTCAGTCAGTCAGTCAAGTCAGTCAGTCCAGTCAGTCGGTCAGTCAGTCGGTCAATGAGTCAGTCAGTCGGCCAGTCACCAGGGTTATCTGCTAATAAAAATTTTCTTCCTTAACATAAAATCACGATCTCATACCCTTTGGAAATTTACTGGCTTTTCAAATTTTTATCTTTTCCTTTACGTGTCTGACTATCTTTCTGCAAGCCTTGTAAAAAATTATCCTAAATAGAACAAGTTATTTTCCCTTCTGAAATGTGGAAAAAAAGGGTTAACAAAAAAGCGAAATAATGCAAAAAAAAAAAAAAAAATTTTGATAAAAACTATATATCTATAAAAACAAAATTACTTGATTTCTTTGAGTCCGCTGATCTGTTGGTCACAAATCCAAAAAAGCAGAACTCAAATGCTTCCTTTATCTACCTAACATGGCTGACATTAAACATTTGCCGCCGCGAAGCATATATGTTGTCGTTCTTTTTTGTTTTTGTTTTTACAATCATTTCAGTATTATTTACTTTTTACACCCCTCAGGGCTTACGATAACTTCACTTAAGTTTTTTATACATAAAAAAAACGAAAAAAAAAAAAAAAACGAAAACAAAAACAAAAACTCTTTCGCAAAAACAAGTAGAATGAAATGTTTTTTATATTAAAAATATGGTGAAAAATAATAATATTACGCAGACAACTGCAGTAAAGTTTTTCGTTTTACTGTAACAAAAGTATAAAGTTTCATCAAATAGCGTATTATGAACATTGAACATTATGGAAAATACAAAAGTTTATAAAAAGGAAAATTTCTATAAAGTTCATTATGTTTATTTTCATAATATTTAAAAAGGAACAAAAAAGAAGAAGAAGAAGAAGAAGAACAGCAAATGCTCTGAAATTTGTAAACTGTAAACTGTATTGCATTTATGAATAATACTTGTGCTGACGTAAAACTTGGATGCTTTATTTAGAATACTATAATAGAAAGAAAAAACGAGTTAAATTTTAGAAGAAAAAACAAAAAACAACAACAATAAAACTCAGAATAAATTTAATGGGTTTCTAAACTAAGCAAAAAGTTAAAGAAAAGGTCAACCTCACTGTGCGTATTATTATAATAATCAAAGTAACATTTTAAAATGTGACTTTAAAGGGGCGTATAGACGCATACGCATACGGATGGAGGGAGGATGGTGATCATGTAACTTTTTGATAGTCACTTGCTACATTAAAATACAACTTTGTTGTTGAGATTGTGGTGGTAATTTTTAATTTTTTTTTTTTTTTTATGCTCAATACTAATGCAAATTGCAAAGTTACACCAAATTTCGGATCAATTTTGGTTTCAATTTCCAATTTGCATTAGTACTGAGCATAAGAAAAAAGGAAAAATTACCGCCAGAATCTCTTGTAAGATTGCATTTTAACGTAGGAAATGACTACTAAAAAGTTCCATGATGACCCGTCCAGTTTTCTTACATGCATCTGCCTATAAAAAAAAGACTATTGTATTGCTTGCCTTTCGAAATCATACTTCAGCTTCAGTAGCTTTCAAACGTAGCTTTTTTATCATAAACTTTTTATGCCTGCCACCGAAAGTGAGGGGTATATTCATTTAGCAATTTTGATTGTAACGCCCAGAAGGAAACTTTTGAGATCCCACAAAGTATATACAGTCTTGATCAGCGGCAAATGTAGAATTAATATAACCATGCCCGTCTGTTCATCTCTGTAATGTCTATGCTAAATATATCCTGGCCGCAAAAATGATCATATCGGCTTCAAATTCGACATAAACATTGGATGGAAGTTCTTGCACGCAGGTTGATATCGAAAATGGCCCAAATCGATCATAGACCACGCTTACAGTATAAGTTGAAAGCATATCTGTCTTCTGGTTATATTGCATGAGTGGCTTCGTTTCATGGTATTGCACAAAAAAATTTTCTGCCACGCCCACCTAATAAAATTTGGTTTTCCCCCTTTTTTAAAACAACGCTGGTGTAGTAGTATAAAATATTCAGCATGGCCTTATTAGTTACTTCTTCATTTTTGTCTTAAATTTTAATAGCAAATTGATGAGTCTTTTAAGGGTTTACAAGGAAAGGCACTTATACTCTACACTTTAAACTTTACTCTACAAAATATACTGTACTCTCTCTATAGAATATTTATGCTAATCAAGAAAATGAAACAAAGAATTATAGAGAGAACAATAAAATAATAAGTTTCTCTCCTAGGGTTTGGCCCATTTTCAATACAAATAAGCATGCTGGAAAGAACTTGCAAGAACATGTTGTACAAATTTGAAGCCGATTCTCTTCTTTTTTGCGAAGAGAGTAATGTTTACAGAAATCACTGAACGGATGGATAGATGGACAGACTTAAATCGATTTACAATTTGAAGTTAATTAAAAATCTGGATACACTGCATTGTCTCTGAAACTTCCTAGTGGGTTTTGTAAACAAAATGACGTAATGAATATACCCTCATCCCTTGGTATCATGTATATAAAGAAATTGCACACATGGATAGTTGGACAAGCTTAAATCGATGCACAACTTGAAGCTAATCAAGAATGTGTGTACACTGTATAGTCTCTGAAGCTTCCTCATGAACCTGAAAACGTGAATATATACACATCCTTCGATAGTGTATATATAAAGAAATTTATTAACGGAACGATTAATAATTGTGAGAATGTTGGAAAGACCTTTCTACGGGGTGATAAAGAGCCAACAAAATCTATATGCATAAGTACAAAGTTATCTCCTACCAGTATCAGAATTGACATGACTCTCGATTTAATTCGTTAGGATGATGAACCTTGGATTTTTGACATCATTTGTCTGTGAGTTTTACTCGTTATTGCCTTTGTGGTTAATTTGGTCAATGATTTGTAATTTCGACACCAGATTTACTTAGTGAAATTAATCTTAATGATCCATTAGCGTGGTGCTTTAAGTACTTAACCCCAATTAATCTACCGTCCTGTCGATTGAATTATGAACTTTTTAACTCCTCCTTTGTGACTTTGTAAAAACACTAATGACTACTATCATTTATTATCCTTTTCTGATACGAGTAGCCGACCGAATCATAATGATAATAATGCACTCAACCACATTTCTAAAATGAGATATTCCCCTGATAACAATTACAAATGTTATGTAGACTAGGTATGGAACGTATAATATATAGTACTATAAATTTAAAGCGTTAAATATTTCTAATTCAAACTTATAGGTTACAGCCAACATAAGTAACTTTGGGTTGTCCTATTAGCCGAACAACTTAATTTATAAGTATAACTTTGTCTTCTCTAATGAAGCTAATTTTATATTTTGTGATTTTAAAATGTATTTTATATATTTACAAGTAAAGTATATATAATTGTAAAATAGGAAGCATTTATCTCTTGTAATTTCCTGTTGTTAGGCTAAGCCTTAAGTTCTGTGTTATTATAAATTTTCTAAGCTTCAGTTAGTTTAAGATTTATAGCTAATTTGTCCTAAGCATTTAAGATCATTTGAATTGACTTATTTTGTTAAAAATATTTACTAATGAATTACGTACGTATCGCTGACTGCTAGTAGTCAAAATGATAAATGAAATAAATATAAAATATTAAACATAACACGTATCAAGACTTTAAATGTGCTCTTAAATCGAAACATGTTTTTTTTGTAATGGATATGGAGCAGAAATCGAACAATTTTAATTTTTTTTTTTTTCCTGATTCGAAAAAACGATATTCTCTTGAAATTGACATAGAGTATCACATCGTATGACATAAGTTATTATCAAGAGTATTATCAATAAGTTCAACTAAACATTTTTTTATTATTAAAAGAATGCTTTCGTTTCAGTCAAAAAACTGAGGCAAATTGAATGATTTCATTCAAAAACTCTTGCTAATCACACTAGAATTAATATTTCTAAAAATCTTATGTCATTTTTAAGTTATAACCATGGAGATCAAATGGTTTTTTTTTTTGTTTATTTTTTTTCCAAATCAAACTTGTATTAGTTCTGCTCAATGCAGAGGAAGCCGTTAAGCTAAGAAGGCTTTACGAGAATACCTAAGGTGTTGCTAATTTTTTTATTTTTTTTTCAAACAAAATTTTTTTTTCTAATAGTTAATGCAGTGCTTACTAAACTCCCTCCTTACTTCTATTCCCAAAAAATTGGTCAAGACATCCTTTCCTTTTTAAAATTGTTTTAAAGCAGTACTATTAGCCCTTAATTTCAGACGGATAAAGGTTTTTCAAAGATAAACTTCTATTATAATGTCTACAGTTTTTTTTTTTTGGGAGGCTGCCGGCTAGTACTTTTGAAATAGAGATAATTCTGCCAAGGGTATGAAGCTGAATTTCAATTTAACTAGCAAAGTCACAAACCAAGACCTTAAAATACAACACGCAAAGCAATTTTCAAACTCCAAAAAAAGCTTTTTCCGAGGAAAACTTAATACATCCTCCTATATCGCGTTGGAAAGAGCATGGAGCGAAGATTCATCCATTATCAATTTAATTTTTTCGCAATACTTGGTTTAACCAAAGAGGTCTTCCAAACATTATTCTTATTTTGCCCTATATATAGAGAAATTCTCATATTGCTACATATAGAGTAATTTTCAAACTCCAATAAAAGATTTTTCCGAGCAAAACTTAATACATCCTATACAGCGTAGCAAAGGGCATGGAGCAAAGATTTACCCAGAATCAATTTCATTTTTGGGCAGTACTTGGTTTGGACACAGTAGCCTTCCCCTCGTTGCCTTTATAATGCCACATACAGAGCAATTTTCAAAGTTCAATAAAAAATGTTTCCAAGCAAAACTGAATACATGCTGTACAGCGTTGGAAAGGGCATGGACCAAAGATTCACCCGTTATTGATATCATTTTTTCGCAATACTTGATTTGGCCAAAGTGGCCTTCGCGAAACATGGTTCTTACTTTGCCCTATATATAGAGAAATTTTCAAAGTCCAGTAAAAAAATGTTCCGAGTAAACCTGAATACATGCTATACAGTGTTGGAAAGGGCATGGACCAAAGATTCACCCGTTATTGATTTCATTTTTTCGGAATACTTGATTTGGCCAAAGTGGCCTTCGCGAAACATGGTTCTTACTTTGTCCTATATATAGACAAATTTTCAAAGTCCAGTAAAAAAATGTTCCAAGTAAAACTGAATACATGCTATACAGTATTGGAAAGGGCGTTGACCGAAAATTTACCCAAAATCAAATTCATTTTTTTGGAATACTTGGTTTGGCCAAAGTGGCCAAGCAAATTTCTGCTTTTTCAATCTCATATTTGACAAAGCAGGAAAAACGTTTTTATATAAAATTTTATTTAATTAGCAAGAAAAGTTAAGTTTTTTTTTACTATATTTGTTCAAAAAAAAATTCGAAATTATTTCTATTTTAACTATATTTTGATATAAATCCTTTCAAGATTTTCCTTAACAGGATTCTGTTAATCGCTTAACAGCCTCCGCTAAAGGTCTTGGTTTGTAACTTTGGTAGTTAAACTTAAATTTAACTTCACACCGTTATTCTGTTGATATATTTTAATAGTACTCTTGAAGCGTCCCTATGTTTTATACGCTCAAACGAACAGTTCTTAATTGGCAAGGGAGAGGAGGATAGGAGGAGGGGGAAATGTTCCTTCTACTATAATTCAAATTTCCGCGCCATAAAATAGCATCAAATTGATTCTCAAATAAAATATTATATTATATTCTTTATTATATTATATATTATATTACATATTACGTTATATTATAATGTATGGATAATGAGAAAAATAAATTCAATAAATGTTCAACGTATCGAAAAATTATTTTTTTTAAATCGGAAAAAAGAAGAAATTGATGAACTAATACAAACATTACATCTGCTAAAATGTTATAAAACCATCTACAAGCGTATAAGTGTGACTTCGACCGGTACACTAATGCGCTAACAATAAATTCTACAGGAATCTCCCCAAGGTGAACGTTACTTTCTTATCTTTATTACTAAAGTTGAGCATTACTTTCTTGTCTCTATTACTTACTTTTATTACGGTTAACATTATTGACTTATTGATGTATACAATACCCGTCTACAATTTCGAATGTACCAAATTAAAGTCAAAATCCTACGAAATTGAAACCGACAGACATAAACGAAAACACTCTTTATTAGTATAGGATAAAAAAGTCGACCAATTTTAGTCGATTTCTATGTTAAGTGTATTTCTAATAAAAAATTTCAAAAGCAATGTTTAAAATTAAATTAAATTGCTTTTAAGTTTTTAAAATAAATTTTAAATTTTTAAAAGAAAGACATTTTTAGTGAATTTCTAAGTGGCATTATTTCAATTCAAATTTTACAGTTAAAATTTACGATATATTAATAATAAACAAGTATAGGAAAATTACATACGGCTGTGTCGAATCTTTTATATCCACCACTGTTATCTTAAAAAAAAAAAAAAAAAGAGGGAAACACTACATTTTTTTAATAGATGGGAGTGGCAGATTCTTTCTATTTTTATGGAATACCAGCCAACCATTGAATACCGTGAAAAACAGCCAAAAAGAAGATGTGCTTTCACCTTACACTGTAAGCGTGGCCTGTAATCGATTTGGCCCCTTTTTCAATAGCAACATATATCAAATAACTTCCAATGTTTTTGTCAAATTTGAAAGCGAAATCTTCATTTTTGCGACCAGAAGAATATTTACCACAGACATGACATAGACAGATGGACAGACAGGACATGCTTAAAACGCTTCTAAATATGATGCTCTGATCAAGCATAAATATATACTTTATGGGGTCTTCAACGTTTCCTTCTAGGAGTTGCAAAAGAAATGTGTGACGAAATGAAATATATCCTTCACCTTCACCTTTGGTGTTATGTATGTTGTGGTATATATTGTGCGAACTAATTAATCATTCATTACTTATTGATGTCACCTTTGCATTGACTTAAACAAAGGCAGAGTATAAAGTACTTAAGGAATATCTATTAAAATATTTTATTTTATATAAAGCAAAAAAAGAAAAAGGATTTGGAAAATCCATGAATTTATAATGGAGTGTTATAGAGAGTGTTTGTTGGTGTGGTACCATATATATCATAAGGAAATTAAAAGCAACTGTATATTTGCAATAATATTTAAATTATTATGTATATAATAAAAAATTTGCAACAACAAAAGAAAAACAACAACAACAAAAATATGCAAATCGAACAAAAAAATATAAATTAAAATAAAATAAATAATTAAATATAATTAACAAGGCTATAACACAAAAAGAGCAAAAATAATGTTAATTTTATGATTATTATTGTTATTATTATTATTATCATTATTGTCTTAATGTTATTATTGCAATTATTAAATGATAACGATAATGATAAGGGACTGAATACGATATACAGTCACTTACTTATCTATGCAAGCATGTGCTGATGCATATGTAAACAATCGCGTTAACAAACTATTCAAAAACAAAAAAAACATATAAAAAAAACTATATTCACCTTAAAGTGAAACCCGAATTCAATCCCCGTCAATTAAGATAAATATACCAAAAGCACTATAGAGTAAAGCGATCATTTCAAAAAAATTTAAACGGAATGGTTAGAGTACCCAGTCAGTTATTTTTCAATTCTTAATTCGCTTCTTAATTACTTTAGTTTCTCGATTGTTGTACGTTTGATTTTAGTTCTAAAATCCGAATTCGTTGAAAAAAAAAAATTGAAAATCTAAGTTTTCTATAATTCACTTCACTCTGGATAAACGTGTCAGCAGAACGACTCATTAAAGTGAATCTTTCTAGAAAAAGTTATCTACACTTAAAAACTCTTCCTTCAAACTGAAAGTATAGACCCTAAAATTCAAAAAAAAAATTATTTATTATACCTTTACGATACTTATTATGATACTTATTATGATACTTATTATGATACTTATTATGA
>KK351362.1:62987-82371 GCA_000671755.1 Glossina brevipalpis | reverse complement strand
AAATATATATATATATTTATGTATAAACACACATTTATATATAGATATATATACATATATTTGTTTACTTATTTCCCCTTATTAAGGCAGCAATCGTTTTTTTTTTTTTTTTTTTTTTTTTTTTTTTACTTTTGGTTTAACATGTTGTGTGTTATTTCACTCTATGGCCGATAACACACTACTAAGCACTACAAAATACATATATTTTACACTCACTACTATTACTTTTCTTATTTGCAAAAATTTTTTTTTTTTTAAACTTTTCCTTGGATTTTTATCTATAGTCTTTCATAATTTATTGCAAAAAAAAAAAAAAAAGAAAAAAAATTTTGTTTGAAAGTTTCCTTAATTATTGTGTACCGGCGGTATTTCCGCATCAATCAGAATAACTCTAATAGTATTGCAAAAAAAAAAATGTTTAATTCCGTTAAATTCGTTGTCGTCTCAGTAGCTAGACGAAGAAAACTAAAACTCATTCTGGAATAATAGAAAAACTGACTTCCATACTTTTACTCACGAATTTCTGCTCTCTGTTAGTTATTGTTACGGTAACAAAATGAATGCAACCATCGAAATTATTTACAACCTTGTTAAGGATGGATGAAAGAATATGAATGTGTGTATTGAGTTTGTTACGTTCGTGTAAGCAAAACATTGTATTAAGGAACGACTGAATATTGCAATATGTAATTATTTAATATATATATATATATATATATATATATATGTCAGTGTAACAAACAAGAGCCCACATTTTTAACCACATATTTGTTTTTTGTTGTTGTTTTTTTCTTTGCACTTTGAAGAATAAACTGTATTCCTTAGCAAAAATGCTTAGGTTTCTAGTTTGTTTCGCTTCACTCAACACTTAAATTTTTAATCTTTTTTTTACACTTACTTTTAATTGCATTGCAATTGCATTTTTTTTCATCAATTAGTTCAGGCGCCGCAAAATGTTTAACAATTTCCCGCTGATCTATAAACACCCGCTGCTCGCTGTCATAATTTTACGACTGTCGAATATTAAGTAATATTTTTGCTTTTGCTTAACTGTGGCTCAGCTGTTTTTTCCTTTTCTTGCTTTCTTGTTTTTTGTTTATTTGTAGAGCATGCGCTTATGTGCATTACATTTTACTGAATCATGTGTATTTTTACCGGTTTGCTTTTTTTTCCCCCCATAACAATGTTACAAACTTCTCAGAGAAGAAAATTGCTTACATTTGACTCTTTTATTAACTCTGTCTCTCTCTCTCTCTCTCTCTCTCTCAATAACCCCTAAAAATATACTCTCTCAGTTGTAGTTGTAGTTATTGCGAATTAAATGGGGATTTTCTTTTTAATCTTCACATTCTATTCAATTTTTTTCTTTGATTTACTCACCTAATTATTTTCAACTACAGTGGAGCCAAAAACAAGTGTAGCAAATAAAATGCAAATTTTTCGTATTAAAAGAAATTATCGCTTTGCCGGTTATATCAAATATGTATTTCTCTCTATAGGTCAAACAAAAATAGAGCCTTTAAAAATTGTCTTCATATATAAGAAAACTTTTTCTTTACTTTTTGCGTTCATTTTGTCATAAATCCCAAACCCAGAAATTCCAATTTATAATTTAATTCCTTTAAGGAATTCTTGTTATTCTCTTCTCTTTTTTGAATACCTTTGCCTTCTAAACGTTATTGCTCTAATTTTAATATGTGTGCTGTTTCTTCCACATACACACACACACACACACACACACACACAATCAAGTTAATTAAAATATTTAAATGTTGTTGTTCTTATATTTGAATCTGATATTGGTTAAGGTAAAATAGTTCACATATAAGCATTAATAAGAAATTGTACTTAGCTGTCAACATATTCATGTACAGAGGAGCCCATAAAAAAATGAAGTCATTAAATTTTTAAAAATGAATGCTTTTATTATGATTTTTTACTAAACAGAGTTTCCTATAAAATTTGAATTTCTTCTTAACATGTTTTTCTATTTGTACCATTTAAAATTACACGTTACATCGATTTCATATTTCATTTTTTAATCGCTGAGTGAGCTACATTCCGTAATAATATCGTTAAATCCTGTCTTGAATGGGCCAATAAGATTATGTTAGATCTATGAAAATGAAAGGAGCGATCCATTCTAATGGCTACCAATAAGAGGTACTTTTTAAATGTTAACTTTTTTTGTGTTAATACCGTTTGAAGCAATCTTGAAAGAACATTTTAATTTCAACTCAAACTTTTTTTTACCTTCTGAAAACAGTTAATCATAGATGAATACGTAATTATAAGAATTTTGAACCAGTCCCAAATGAAAGTACGAAATTTATAACTTGAACTAAGGATTAAACAAGTATACGCTCGAAGTATTTAGTAATATAAGCCGTAAAATGACTATAGCCGCTTTAGTGTTTCATTCTTATTGTAAAATATTAAACTACCCCACTGATCCATTGGACGGCCAGTATGGCTAGACTTGATTTAGGTAAATTATTCCGTCTTTATAAGTTGACATTAGCATTTCAGTTGATTTAGGTAAATTATTCTGTCTTTATAAGTTAATTTGCGAGAAAAGTTCCCCGAGCTTTAGCTCTATTGGCACATAGGCGATCAGTCCGAGATTGTATGGATCTAACTGGAAAGTCGGACCCTAGACTTTTTATATAAGTAATGTACCACGGCGGTCAGGATGTTCAGGAGATTTCTACTGCGTAGAATTGCTAGCCTCAGTCAATACTGTTGCAGTATCTGCTTAGTGGATCTCTTTCCTGACTGCTGGGAACGGCCCTTCGGGGAGTTTCGTAGTGGCTTTGGTTGCTCCCTGAGATCGCGGGAACATTAAATATTTAAGGTGTTAGATAGGCCTCGCCTTGACAGACGGGAAGACATACCAACGGGCACTGTGAGATTAAGCCTCCACGGCGGAACCCACGTTAAAACTTTGTCACATAAATCTGTTTTTATAAGTTGACATCAGCCATCTTTCCCATGCTTAGTTTTTAAGCTGAAATTGAAAAATTGCTGGAACTAGTTTCTTTACTCTTGGATTAGATAGCTTATGAATAGGACAACTCATTTGCTGAAAAATTTGTGAAGCTTGTGAAGCTTGTAGTATTAGGCTTAACAGCTGGCAAAGACATAGTATTGAATACTTCTACTACTTTAGATATAAATTAAAAAAGAAAGAAAAAAAATTTCAAAAACAGGTCCAGACTTTAACGGAAATTTTAAACTTACATGCTTAGGCCACAGGAAAAAAATCTTTTGTCTCGCGCACAACCTCTAATTTAATGTTATCCAGACCTGTACATTTCTTACGATCCCTTCAGCAATGCTAATGATGTTTTCAGGTTTATGGCCAATATTCGTGTTCCATTAATCAAGTAATTTACTGGATTATCGAGAATCTATTGCAAAGAAAGGATTTAAATGAAAATCGCTTTATATTTAATTGTATTTTCTTACTCGATCAATGACCGTAAGTTTTGCTCTGAAATCATCCAATATTTTACCAAGAAAAAGTTGTTGACTTTAGCGATACTTTGAAGTATGTTGCTAAACTCTCTCGCGCACGCGCGCGTATTTTCGTTTACATCTCTTTTAGAGAAATTTCTTGATCTGTTTAATTCGGTATTAATTATTTATGCGATCGCGCGCCGGTGCTTTAGAATTTTATATTATACGGCGTAGCTTTGCTGCATATGATTGAAATTTTCTCTTATATGGATGGACAGGTTTTTATGATTTGTGTAGTTGTGTTCAATATTTTAAGTTGTTTCGTTACAAATTATATTTAAATGTTTATTTTTTTTTTTTTTTTTTTTTTTTTTTTTTAAGTTTCTTATTAATAGACAACAGTACTAACTAAGTAGTTGAGCTGTTAAGCAGGATTAGAGATAATAGGGAGAAGAGTATGCGCTTTGAGTTAAATTAAAAATTCTGTTTTTCTCCATTCTTTTAATTACGCTCACCCACAGCCGCAGCATAAAGTCCGTGCATTTAATTAAATCTTTGCTTTGCTATCACAAATTTATTTTAATGCGGTTTAAAAGCGTAGGTAATAGTGGTAGGTAATAGAAAAAAAAAAAAAAAACATTAAAATTATTTTAAATAATTAGAAAATATTTTACAAACAAATCAATCATCGGTAGAAAAATTTGCAAAACAAAAAAAAAATTTTAATACAAAAAATAATGCATAAATAATGATTGATATTATAGAATGAAAAATATATGTAGCGCGTTCTGTTATTTCTAAAAATTTATAAATATTTATTTAAACAAAAAGAGCACATAAAACATTGACACATTGCCAACCTTAACCATCCATTTGTACCTTCTCGCTTCGCTAACCTCTTATTAAACTCTTGTGTCTCTTGTTTCTATCGTTTTTGTTTTTGTTGTTACAATCGCATCATCATCATCATCATCATCATCAACAACGTGCTCTACTTCTGTCATTGACGTTGTTGACGATGTTGTTGACGATGACGGTGTTGCTTCTGTTGTTTCCTTTTCAAATTCCTCCCTTTCTACCAGTTGCACTGTATCGTTATCATTGCACACACGCAAATCGTTACGTTTTAATAACGGTCGCGGCGTTATAGGCAAAAATGTATTACAAATTGTTTGTATCAAATCGCATTCATTCTTACTACGATGATAAATAACAAAAACACAATTTTGTATTATATCTTGTTCGGTATTATCGATATATTTGAAATGTATATTTAATTCCTCCTCATCGTTATTATCATCATATGTCAAACGCATACCGTAAATTCTAAAATAACGAGAAATAAAGAAGAAGAAAAGTTGAACACAAATTCAAATTATTTATTGGAGAGAAAAAAAAAGAAAAAAAAAAAAAGTTTATAAAAAAAATGATCGGTAAAAATACTAAACATACGATACAAGTTGACCAATAATTTTTAATTCAATTTGATCATATTTCTCCAGGACATACTGTAAAGTGGCATTCGTCTCACTTTCCGTTAACTGCAAAGGAAGAAAGAAAAAAGAAAAATATATTTAGAAAAAATCTTTCTTAACATAAAGTTCTTTCTGTCCTTTACTTTATTCAATTCCGCAAATCAGTCTATCAAGTGGAAGAAGCGGTACCAAAAAAGTGGTACCAAAAAAGTAGTACCAAAAAAGTGATACCAAAAAAGTGGTACCAAAAATAGTGGTAGCAAAAAAGTGATACCAAAAAAAGTGGTACCAACAAAGCGGTACCAAAAAAAGTGCTACCAAAAAAGTGATACCAAAAATAGTGGTGCCAAAAAAGGTGGTACCAAAAATAGTGGTACCAAAAAAGTGGTACCAACAATAGTGGTACCAAAAATAGTGGTACCAAAAAAAGTGGTCTCATCATATAGCTTTTAACGTAGAAAGTGATAGTCATTTTCTACAGCCATTTACGAAAAAGTTCTTTCTCTCTTAAGGTTTATAAGTTGCTAACGCAAATTGGAAATTGAGACTACAATTGACAAGAAAATTAGTATCATTTTGCAATTCCCATTAGCATTGAGTATAAAAAAAAAGAAAAATTAGCAACACAACTGTTTACAAAGTTGCATTTTAAGGTAGCAAGTGATTATCATTGAGCACAGAGAAGAAAAAATTATCAGCACAACCGCTTACAAAGTTGTATTTTAAGGTAGCAAGTGATTATTGATGATGACCCCTCCCTGAGGGCTATAATACTTTTCCTACTAACCTATCAATTTCTATAATTATTACAAACAGTATCAACATAATCCTGTGCCCGCCATTTGCTACTTTGTTATGGTCCGAGTAATGATGGATATCTGCCATCTCTACCTTATAAATGGCAAATAATGTTCACGATTCGAATCGAGAAAAATTTTAGTTCGTTAGTTAATATTATTATTATTTGTGAAGAATGGAATTATTTCTCTTCGGAATAATTCCCCTTTTTTTTAATATCTTGTTTGGGTAGGCTCGCCAGTATATGTCCAAGTGTTCTTACCCTTTTCAAAATGTTTAATCTCTAATCCTAGGTAAATTTTTATTCAACAATTTTTTTGTAAATAAGTTCTATATATAATCCTTTTTTCAATCTTATTACTAGATCGTTACTGTCCGTCCGTTGGATCTTCTATTTATCTATAGAAATCTAGGCCTACATGGCTTCTGTCCCTAATTCCTGTGGACGGGTTAACTCGGACACAGAAACCTATTCTTATGCCTTATCGATTTGACGGTTGCTTATCAAAAGGGAAGAGGAAATCGCCTCTTCTTTTTCTACATTAACTTAATCCGACTGATTGGCATTGCCAATCGTTCAACTTCTTATTCGAAGTCAGCTAAGCTGACTCCATTCCGACTTACTTATAAGTAGTACAATTTACCGTTTAACGCAGTTAACTAAAAGTAAGACAACTGAAGAAGGAACTGTGCGGTCCAAAACAAGTGTTCGACTTTGGTCCTCACATATTATATATATATATATATTTATTACACTATATTTTATATTATATTATATTTTTATAATAATACTATAAATAAAAACAATCTTCAACACCTTTTCTCAAAATATTTTGACGGACTGAACAATCACGCAAATTCCTTCACCTATAGCTCTTCTAGATGCAACCAACAAGTTAAGAAGAGTGCAAAGGCATATTGCATAAGGAATGCTCTGTTTGGAAACTAATTTATTTTTATTCTATAAAATATTTTAATAAATTTTCCAAATTTATATAGTTTCCTTAAAGATAATATCTGCATTATTACAATGTCCCCATTGGGGGACAATAATTTCTGTTATGTTTCTCACCTCTCGATGACATTTACTTATTATCTTTCTTTCGGATAAAATCTAAATTAAATATATGTGTAAAATAAAAAAAAAGGTTAAATAATACCTAGATCTAAGATAGACCAAACCGGCACTTGAAATGGGGAAATCAGCAAAAAGGAACTTTCTACAATTATCCTGTTCTAGTCTATTCACTTTTATACTTGATTTTGTGGATGGCTTGTTACTTTGTTACCTATCTTCGGATCATATCTGTATTATTACCATGTCCCCATTAGGAGACAATAACTTCTCTTATATTTCTCGTCTTTCCATGACATTTAATTATTATCTTTCTTTCGGAATAAAATGTAAATATATATAAAAACTAATGAGATACCTAGACCCCAGATAAATCAAACTTTACCGACTTGAAATGTGGAAATCAGCCGAAGGAACTTTTTAGAATTATTCTGTATCAGTCACTAATCAAAATATAGATTCAATATGATTTCGCTTATGTCTATTCACTTTTATATTTGGTTTTGGGGATAACTTGTTACCTGATCCCAACAGAATGAGAAGTGAAACATCAACAGCGATACAGCGATGTAAAGATTCGCGGTATTGACCAATTTCTTCTTCCACTACTCACTTATAATTTTGATGTGTACATTGCTCTCTCGTTTTAAAGTCCTTAAGATTTTTCTACTCGCTGCCGTTCTTCTCTTTTGATTGAAGTAGATCCAACATAGATCGAGTTCAAAAATCTGTAACTACTACATTTTTACTAATCAGTATATATATATATATAAAATAGCTCAGAGAGATCGTATACCATAAATACACTTAAGTAGCACACACACACACACACACACACACACACACACATTAAGTAGTTTTCATTACCTCCATATATCTGGGAAGTAATCATGTAAATAAAAGACAATCCCTAGAATAAGAGATGGTGAGAGTCTTCTATAAAAGCTCTTAATCCTGGAGATAACAATTTTACTCTCTAAAGATTTGACATAAATGAGAGAGAAAGAGAGTATATGGAGATTGTATTGCCAGCACAAATTTACTTATAAAGAGATTTTAAGTTCTTTTTCATATCTATTGATTACAGGGCTTCTCAAATTGCTATAATAGATGGAAAATACTTGCAATTCCCTTTGATACGTTTTTATGAAAACTACGATGTTGTGGGTATTCAATGTGAACAATTTTCGGGAAATTACGATAAGAAAATTCATCATAATTTTCAAAAAGTTTTTTTTAAAAAAGAATTACGGGAATTGTAAACAGTTTGGGAAACCTAATAATAAATAGATATGAAGGATCTCAAAACCTTTGTAATCAAACTTAAATCAATTAATTTTGAACCTATAAATTCCTTATTTTACTTTAAATAAATGGGAACGTGTCAGGTACACATATGTAATGTAGTACAAGGAGTTATCAACGAAACGTTTCAGAATCACTGCCATCAATTCGATATCAATAATAAACACAAGTAGTGTGAGTAAAAAGAAAAAAATTTTCTTTTAATTAACATCTTTTATCATTAAAGAAACAGAATTTATTACATTTGTCATCACGTTTGCTGTTAGCTATTAACAGATACAAGTTACAGGTATCCGGTTTGTCCCTATTACAGGTCCAGAACATATGCGCAGATATCTTCATGATTTTGAGTCAATTTAGTTAATAATCATTTGCTTGTTTTGTGGTTGTTGTTAGTGCTCAGTCAGAAAAGTGGAAATAAGTCTAATATTAGAACTTTTTTTCTCTGGACTTAAATCTAGTTCTAGTAGTAGTTCTATAGTTTGGAAACGTTTTTAAAACGAAACGTTCTGTAAAACTGTTGACATTTGAACTACAACGCTGGACAGGCCTTGAAAATATAAAATCAATTTCAAATCATTTCATTATTAAATTATGACTTTAAGCAGGTGTATTCTAAAGGAATCAAGAAAAATTTTCTTTCTTTCTTTCAGTTCTTCTGTTGTTGTTCTGCTTCTATAATTTAAAAAAAAAAAAAATTCTAATATTTTGCTTATTCACTCGAAGTGTCGGGCATTTGAAATTCGTTTCAAACCAAATAATTATTTATCCTCAAGAATTGAAGGGCGTGCGAATATGTTTGTTTTCAATTTTTTTGTATAAAATCCATGAGTAGTCTCTTTAATAATTCAGTTTCTTCTTAAACGTTCACTTAAACTTTTCGTTTTTACAAGAAAAAAAAAAAACAAAAAACAAAAAATGTTTAATTTCAAATTATTGCTTACCGTAGCATTAGCCTTTATTTCAATCATGATGGTTCATGCTGAAGAAGATAATCAATTGAAAAGCAATGAATTCGTTGTCGAAGTAGAAAAACCGATTAAAGCTGGAAACGAGCCATGTGTAGGATGTCCACATCAATTGGAAGGTGAAGATTTACGTGATGCTCAGAACACCTTACAAAGATCTCTAAAGAAATTGGCTGAAGGTGATGGACCTGTTTATCAGTAAGTTGTTCATTTAATAATCAACAATTTCCAACAACATTTTTCTATAATTGTTCTCTTTCTTTTTTTTCATCTTTTTTTCAAGGCTCATTAAACTTAATTCAGCGACATCTCAAGTAGTTTCCGGAATTTTATATAAAATCGAAGCTGTTCTAGGTGATGGTTCAGACACAATAAAAGAATGTGATATAGAAATTTGGCTTCAACCTTGGCTAGTTAATGATGCTGTTCAAGTGACCTTTAAGTGCCCTAATCAAAAACCAGTGATAAAAACACATAACTTTTAGAAACCAAAAAAAAAAAAAATAAAAATTTTATTAGAACGTATCTAGTTCAAATATTTTGTATGATTGTGTGTATGTGTTTTCTTTTTCAAATGTCATATTTAGTTCCACACGTAAAATATTTTTTGCTAATAAATCATAAAATTTGAACTTTTTTAATTCGAATTGTTGTTGTTGTTGTTTAATAATATAAAAACGTATCACTTATAAGGACACACTGTCAGATAAGATCACTTCAAGTGAGCAGTTCTTAATTCATAGAGTGGGTTTGGGGATGATAAAGACATCCGACCGCGACGGAGGGACAAGTACTTCTAAGACTTATTTTGTATAGAGATATAAATAAATAAATGAAACTAGACTTGCAAGTTTTTTATTAGTACCGAATAGAGACTGGGTTATAAGAAAGGACTAGGACGTCTGGAATCTGGCGAACAGACCTAGGCAATAGACTAAGGATTAAGAGAATCAATATTTCCAATGTGTGGAAATATTGATACGAAATCCCAGACCTCGCAAACTTTTCTGATCCTTCATTTTGGATGTGTTTATAACATTGAAGTCTCACCTTGGTTGGTTGGTTTGCCCTTTTTGTAGGACGACACTAGCTTCTTAAATCGACACAATGCGTCTAGTATTTCAACAATAATGAGATTGAGCAATAATGGCTTCGTCAGGGTTGCATGCGCGCTAAAATAAAAGAATCAACGAGTATTTCCCAGAGTTAGAAGTCTGGGCTAGATTGCTGAACCACTTTCATGCTTGAGATGGATGGTGAACTGAAACATTTCACACGAACTTAGAACTCCAAATAAGTGTGAGGCATTAACTCGCACTAATTACATCCTTGCTTTTTATATCCACCGCCCGTCTGTACTATTTAATATCATTATTTAGTAAGGTGTCCGGACGTGATCACTGTAAAGCATTTTCTGTATTGTGGATATTTTGAAAAAGTTGATTGAATTCATTTATTTGGAGGAAGTAAAAGTCATAACAAGGTTAGTTTGGTCCTTAGCACACGTGTTTTTGGACCTACCGCCAAAGGTAGGGAGCATACTTGTTTTGTCACTTTATTTGTAACACTCACAAAGAAGCTTCAAAGATCCCAAAAACGTTGCATTTATTCTTCATTAGTACCAAATTTAGAAATGATTTAAACATGACCGTCTTCACGCCTGACGGTGTGTCTGTCCGTCTGTCTGCTTGTCTGCTGATCTGTCTATCTGTCTGACTGTTCATCTGCCGATTTGCCAGTCTGCCAGTCTTTTTATCTGCCCGTCTGCCTGTCTGTCTGCTCATCTGCTGGTCTGTCTGTCTGTCTGCTCGTCTGTCTGTCTGTCTGACTGTTCATCTGCCGGTCTGCCAGTCTTTCTATCTGCCCGTCTGCCTGTTTGTCTGCTCCTCTGCTGGTCTGTCTTTCTGCTTGTCTGCTGATCTGTCTGTCTGTCTGACTATTCATCTGCCGGTATGCCAGTCTTTCTATCTGTCCGTCTGCCTGTCTGTCTGCTCCTCTGCTGGTCTTTCTGTCTGTCTGCTCGTCTGTCTGTCTGTCTGCTGGTCTGTCTGTCCGTCTGCCTGCTCATCTGCCGGTCTGTCTGCCTGTGTAACGTCTGTAATAAACCTTCTCCTGGCTGCAAAACGAAAGTATCGGTTTGAAATCTAGCAAAATCATTAAAAGTTCTTGCATGCAGATTGGTATTAAAATGGATCAAATTGGCGAATAAGCTTAGCTACAAGGGAAAGTAAGTATCATCTTTGCCTTCTGCTCGGCTTTATGCTCATTATTCATAACTGCAACAAATGTACAATAACAATATTGAAGTGTATTCCTTAAAAATGGAAAAAAATCAGCCAACCACACCCAATAATACTTCAGAGAGTAACAAAATTTCCTTTTTTTTTATACACATCACGGAAGGTAAGCGCCAATCCGGCGTCAAATTTAGAATCGACTTAAGCATGTCCGTCTGTCCTTCTAAGTAACGTCTATAGTAAACATTCTCTTAATTGCAAAAATGAAAATATCAGCTTCAAATTTGCCAGAAATATTGATATTGAGAAAGAGAAAAACGATGAGCTACGCCTACAGTACAAAATAAGCTGAAAACACTTACGTTTTCTGTTGCTGTTTTGCTCAGGGATTATAGAGAGCAAAATAAAAATTTTATATAAAAACAGAAAAAATCTGCCACACCCCCGCCTTATTAAAATTTTGTTTCCCATCCTTTTTTTAAGATAAAGGTGATAAAAGGTATAAAAGACTCGGCCACAACCGCATATAACTTTATTACTTGTTCAGGTAAATGGGTATATGGCTACAGTTGTAATTATTTTAATTTGGTTCGACATTTTTTTCTAACACTATCTTGGTTAGAAGCCTTGTAACCGTTTAGAAAGTGATTCTTAGACATAACACAGAGTAAATATACACATGATCGGGGTAAGCGTGTGAATCAATTTAGTTACACTCACAATCAAAACTTATCTTAAGACCTATATAAAGTTTGGTATCTCTCGACGATCCTTATGAAATTTCACTATGAATATGATATGTATTACATAAATTAAAATTTCTAAAGAAACATAATTATTTATAATGACTTGAGGAAAAATAAATTCTCCGCTACATTAAAACTCTTTAACAAAATATGTACGCGCGTATGCTAGCATTGTATGTACTCATACACACACAATACAATAGATCTACTTACGGTTTAATTTATTCCTTGTAAATATGTAATTATATCTAGTGCTTTATACATATCGTATGCATGTGCTTTCTAGAAATAATTAGTTGCTATTAATACGGTTTATTATTATGTTTATAATTTCATCTGCATTTGATTCTACTGATTATTCTACGTACACCTGGCTACCGCTTAGTAGTTGTGATTCTCCCTCCCCCCTGGCTCACATTGTTTGTGACAATCAATAAAAGGTGGAATATACAGTAATCTAGTTGTGTTGCTTAAGCTAATGTTTATTTAATCATATAAAGCTATTTAAGATTTGAAAGGACAATAAACAGTTTAGCTTGATTAAATGAAGATTTTACCTGATATTCTCATCATTTTGTTACAGATAAAGTGAATTATGAAGATTTCATTTTGTTCGACAACAATTGAGAGTTTGTGTGTTTGATTAAGGTCAGGTTAAAAAATAGTTGGAACTAGATAATTAATTCATTGTGAAATGTAATCGAATTCGTTCTGATTAAGGATTCTATAAATCTGATTATCTGATGAATTATTTAATGAAAATACCAAAATACAACTTTAAAATGATTATCATTCACTAGAGTACTAGAGTAACTAGAGTACAATTCAAGTCCATTATTATTTCTCCATCGGAACCTTTCACTTTATTTTAAGCATCCACTTATTAACAATTGATTTTCTTTCCTTCAGTTAAGGAACTATTTCCCACGTGTAAAATAAAAACCAATTTTTGTCTTCAGTAAGCTAAAAAAATCTGTTTTTATGTTTATTGCATATAAAAACTAGTTCTTATCCTCAATGCGTATAAAAATCAATTTTAGTTTAATTATTAGTTTGGAGAAAAAGAAATCCATTATTTTCCAATTCGAAATGTTAAATAAAGTCCTGAAGTTCATATAAGATTGGATGGATCCATTATTTTCCAATTCGAAATGTTAAATAAAGTCCTGAAGTTCATATAAGATTGGATGGATTTCTTTTTCCCCAACCTAATATATAACATACGATTTCTGAGAGAAATCAAAGCATACTAGTAGGCAGTAGGCAGTAGGCAGTAGTTACGTCTCTAACGAAATTTTAATTAAGAATAGCGACTAAAGTTTATGAGAGAGAAAGTATGATATAAAATAATTGATGATTAATCTGATCGTTATGCATGTTCCCCATAAAATGTTTGTTCTCTGTGTTTATTCAAGGACAATAATATATAGCACACAATTATCATAAGTTATTGAAGATTATAAAGACCAAAGTCGTGCCCTCGTTTTGGTCCACACGCTTTCCCTCTTTAATTGCTGTGCGGTTACTACAATAGGCGCTAACCCACAGCGAAGGGTCGCAATACGACCCTAGGAGGAAATCAGTTAGGTGGCAAAGCCACCTAGCTGACGAGAAAACAGAGCAAGTGGGGAACGCTACCGTTTCCGCTTGCTCTTTCTGGGTCTAGACAGCGACGTGTTCGGTCGCAGATTGTTGTTTTTTTCGGTCCATGGTAATCTGTGTAGTTAGGGCAACCAGGGAAGCGATGTGCCGGTGTCCGGATTAAGAAGTTGTGATTATCAACGGAAGCACTGATATTTTGGTAGAATTAGAAATAAAAAGTTTATAAATCGGAAGAACTTGTTGGTTTCATTTTGCGTACCGAAAAGGACGCACGGGACACCTGGGTGTGCCGACGGCTTGACCCAGGCAAAACGGGGAGGAACACATTTTGTTCCTTACAAGGTCTTCTTTGTCGTAAGCGAAAAGCGAGCCCAGAGCAAACATAGGTTTTCTTTTGATTCTATTTGTCTACATTTAAATCAGGTGTTTATAATCTTACTCATAGTTTTAGTCAGTATCCTAAGCCGGATAATAAACTAATCGCCAGTAGCAATAACAGTTGGTGTTAAAAAAAAAAACATTCAACGATAGAGCACATCTATATCAATGATTCTTGTATAAGGATTCACGGTAATAGTCTTTAAAATTGTTGGCAAATTTGAAAGAAAATAGAAAGAACACTGAAATTCTCAAAAATTGTATCGAAAATCTAGCCAATTATTTATGTTGAAATAAGGAAAGACTTTGAATAGCTTCAATAATTATGTTGCATATATAGCCCACCAATAAACGATATATAACATTTAATATGTAATATATAATATTATATATAATATATAATATTTAACTGGTGTGTAGTTAGCCCCCACTTGTCTGGCCCCCTTTTTTCTCTTTGCTAAAAAAGGGGCTAACTTCACGCTAGGTACGAGGCCGTTGAGGGTTTTGAGAGTCCCGGGGGCCTTGAGGGTCCTGAGGGTCTTGAGGATCTTGAGGGCCAGGGGTCTTGAGGATCTTGATGATCTTAGGATCTTGAGGGCCTTGGGGATCCGGGGTCTTGAGGTCCTTGGGGACCTTGAGGGTCTTGGGGTCTTGAGGTCTTGGGGATGCGGGGTCTTGAGGGTCTTGGCGATCCGGGGTCTTGAGGGCCTTGATGGTCCGGGGTCTTGAGGGTCTTGGAGTCTTGAGGTCCTTGGGGGCCCCGACGATCTTGGCGGTCTTGAGAGTCTTGGGGCCGTGGGGCCTTAAATAGCACATCGATTGAAGCATTAATTTGAGAAACCCTGACTTTTATTTTCAAAATATTAACATTTTTTAATATGTGAATCGGTTTTTAAATTTTTTAGTATTTTAGCCATCACAAGCCTATTTGCAGATGAGTCAGACGAATACTACTAAATGGAATTCCAAACATTAGACGTACTGGCGCATAGACAAAGAATCCGATTATGATTTTTGAAAAAAAAAAAAACCATCAGTAAAGTACCATATTTTCAAGCTGTAAAATTATACAATAGCTACAGCCTGTTCGAAAATGACTGTATTTTCGCTAAAATTTTATATAAAAAATTTAATTTCTAACTGTGACTAAGGAAATTAATTATTAAAATATTAAATACAAAAATTTAAAATATTCAGAATTAAAGCGTTAAACAGAATGCAAACCTATTTGTGAAATTTTTTCAAAAGATTAACGAACAAAAGAATTTTTGTGTCACACTCGCGCAACCTGAGAACAATAGAATCGTCGCATTAGAGATAAAATTATTAATACTTGTTTTTCAAAGTTTTGCTTTCAAATGAATTTTCATTGTGTTTTATAAAGTTTATTATGAAAGGTAATCAATTAAAAAAGTATAAGGAAAAATTCACATCGAAATATTAAAATCCGCTAACATTTCAAAATTTCAATGATGTTGACTGTTAATCAGAGGGTTTAATATAATTAAAGATAGAAAAATCCAAGGCTTGCACAACTCTCGATATCGTTGAATAATTAATTGCAAAATCCTTTTCAAAACTATTGCAATCCTGGGTATTAAATTTATATATTGTTCGCACATTGAATTATACATTATGTTATGAGAACTATTATGACTACCTCGGAAGAAGTATAATTTAAAATTTATTATAAATTTATATATTATAACCATCATTTTCTATTAAACCTTAAAAAAAAAAAAAAAAAAAATAAGTTATAATTGGCCAAGCCCGACCAAAAGATCTTAAAGGTCCCAAAGATTTGCAGGCTAAATACAAGAATACATGAGCAGACATTACACGGACCAGCCGGCTTAAGTCGTTTCAGTTAAGGATTCTGAATCGATCGGTATAATAATAGAAGATTGTCCTGTTTTAAGCTCTTCTGAGTTTTATATACATCCGAATAAACCTATAGTATCCTATACAACCACAAGTGGTGTAGGGTATAAAAATGGAACTTTAATTTTCTATAACTAGGACGAGCTTGGAATTGTTTATAATCGCCGTCTGTTCTCTACGTGTCTGTCAAAATCTATACCTCTAGATATATAAACGAAGTATGCACTCTGCTAGAGTAAGGAGTTTTCCGACTTGTCTTCTTTCCATGAACACCTATAATGCACGTTTAGTCTCCCTCTACAATTCTACTCGGAAATAATATTAAAAATCAATCTTCAAAGAAGAAGTTCATGTAAATATTGAATAACATCAGTTGTGTATATCTGGTGAATGACTATTTGGACTTACCTCAGTTAAACATGAAGCTCTAATACAAAGACCGTTCTATAAAACAAATTTAACAAAAAAATATTTTTGATAATTTTTTTTTTTAAATTTAACAAAAAAATATTTTTGATAATTTTTTTTTTTTTAATTTTCACTAACACTTACACTTTGTTGCCAAATAAATGAACTGCAAATAATTAAATTTATTAATTTAATTATGAAAAATCTATGACGCAGTGAACACATTTTGTTTCAACACCTTTTCTAATACTAATAAAAAGATAAAAATATTAAATAAATTTTTTCGCGTTTGATATTCAAAAATCGAATGCGGTTTGCTATGATTTGTATGTAAATAATTGCGAATTCAAACAAAAATTAAAAAAAAAAAAGTTAAAAATTTTACTCGGTTCTCAACGATTTTTATTTACACTATTATTTTTATTGATTACGAAAACAAACCGGTCGATAACAGATTCTCTAGAATTTTTCCTAATAATCGCATCTATTTATTTATGAATGATGAATCTGTTGCATATAATTTATAAAAAAACGTTAAGTAAATGAACCGTGTTTTCCGCAAACTATATTCGATTGATTTTAAGCATTGCGTACATAGTTTGAACTGCATTAAGTGCATGACGTCAGTGGTGATATTTAATAGGGCAATAATTTTTACATACATTCAATACCCAACGACATGGCACTCGTAGGGAATATGAAAGAT
This sequence comes from Glossina brevipalpis, assembly GCA_000671755.1. Classification (NCBI taxonomy): domain Eukaryota; kingdom Metazoa; phylum Arthropoda; class Insecta; order Diptera; family Glossinidae; genus Glossina; species Glossina brevipalpis. The sequence goes on along the minus strand of KK351362.1, from coordinate 65,333 downwards.
TTGCTTCAGATTACATTGCAGGAACATTTACACCACAGAGCAAGAAGTATCATCGTCACATAGATCACAAAATCTATGCAACACATATTTTATTTACTTATTTAAAACAAAACAAAAACAAAATAAAAATATTCATTATAAACTATCAATTAATATATTAATGATCTCTCAATATTTATAAAGAAAATGAAGAAAAAAAAAAAAAAAAACCACGCATTCGCGCGACCACTACACCGTTTGACAAAATCATTACTACTGCGTAATATAGAAACATATATGCATGCACAAGCATTGCTTTGTTATAACTCTGAGCAAACATAAATATAATGCTCTTCTCAATCTTATATTAAAGAGAGCGTTTTTACTTACAGAATTGAAACAAAGCTGTGCATGCATGTAACTGTAAAATATAAATTATTATAATTCTTGTAATAAAATATATAACATAGACTTTGTATTGCATATATATACAGTTTAAATATGCATTTTCCGTCGGCAAAATTATCAAACAATATAAAAAAGTTTCATCCATCTCTTGCCATGATCAAAACTGTTGTTGCTTACAACGAAAATGTTACTAAAACATAATCGTGTTTCGACATGTCTAACTATGTTAGTGCTTTTCTTTAAAGCTTAAAGCTCTTTTATACTTTAATATAAATTCTTTTGTACAATAACAAAATTCGTAGGAGATGTGTTCTAAATTTGAAGATGTAAACAAAACGCAAATGTAAACAAAAATATTTTTTATCGTATTTTGCAAAAAAAACAAAAAAAAAAATATACAAGAGAGAATTTTGCCTGCTGATTGATTCTGTGCGCCTGATATAATACTTGAGTTTTGTGATACAAATTTTTAGCTGCGTGGCCGTCGTCTGTGTTTGTTGTTTTTTGCAGGCTTTTTTTCGTTTGGAACACGGGAACGAATGCGTCAATTCAGATGCGATTTTTTGAAAATTGCTGAAAGCAGCGATTTAGGCAATTATCTGGCGTTTAAGAATTTGAGAAGAATATATTGAATCGGTCGATTTGAAGATTTACATCTAAGGAAACATATCACACACATACTGAGTGTAATGTAGTAGGAATACACTTTTTGTTTTTTTTTTTTTACTTTACTTGACATTCAAAACTGAAGAATTAAAAAATGTCACCACAACAAATATTGTCAGTATTTTTTATATTAATAAATAAAAATTTTTATACAATAATTGCAACGAATCTTCTTTCAAAGAACAAAAAAAAAATAAATAAAATAAAAGAACGACTAGAATAACCGACCGGCATTTCTACAATAAAACAGTTCATTATCCGCTGCATTTTAATATATTTTTGAAAACTATATATATATTGGATTTGAAAAAAAAAAAAAAAAGATAAACGAAATATGTTTAATTTGAAAATATTAATTTTCATAATTACGGTTCTAGCTATTGGTCGCGGTGAACAGGCGTTTAGAACTAGAGCTCGTCGCTACATGGATAGCATTGTCGAAATAGAGAATTTCGTAGCAGCCGAAACTCAATTAAAAAATAGTCTTACCAGAATAGCAGCTACCACCGGTCCAAAATATAGGTTATTGAACGAATGAAAGAAAAAGAGAAAAAGATTATGTTTTAAATTGTGTCTTTCTTTTTTCGTTTTTTTTTTTTTAGATTGGCTCGAGTTAATACCGCATATACAGCAACTGGTACGGGCACTATGACAAAGTATAATGCTGATCTTTTCGATGAACATAACAAAATCAAACACTGTAGCATAACATTATGGTCTCGTCCTTGGTTGGAAAATGAGATAGAAGTTACTTTTGAATGCGATGGCGAAGACATTATTGTCAGAAAATACAATGGCTAATTATTGTAGATAATGAAAAAAAAAGTACATTTAAAAAAAAATTCAAAACCTAATAAACATGAAGAAACAAAATAATACTGCATTACCTCTTAAAAGGACATATGGTAATCCAAACTTGTTTTCTAAACGTATATGCCATGGGGATTATTTTCGTTTTCCCGAGTTTTTTGAATCCACGTAAACGTATATTTAAAATTAGCGAATAAGTTTTCTCTCTTATATGTTCGCCAATCAGTTGAGATTATATCATTTCAAGTGATCTGTGGTATTCTTGTACTATGCTCAGTTTGTCTTGTATAACCTCTAATGTGTCTTCATGGACCCTTCCCAATCTCATTGTAGTCCAAAAATATGCGCAATATTTGGGAAACATGATGAAGCTCCGTATGAGACACCATGTGAATTAAAACTTAAGTTTTAGGAAATTTAAAGTGAACAGTTTTTGTTATTTAATGAAGGAAGGAAGGAAGGAAGGAAGGAAGGAAGGAAGGA
>KK351361.1:128824-138878 GCA_000671755.1 Glossina brevipalpis | reverse complement strand
TCAATTCTTGAAAAAGGATTAGGATTTTTCAAAATATCTGCGTATTTTTGATTGTTAAGGTTATTGTTACTACAATCAGGCAAAATATCATTAAGTGTAAATTAAAATATAAAGAGAAATACTTTGTAAAAAAAAAAAGATTATACGTGCATAACGATATTTATTTATATCTTTATTATGTGTGTATATGTGCATGTACGTGTCAACGTGCGCTTAGCAACGGAACGATATAAATGCGTACGCACAGGTGAATGCCTGGTCAGAAGATCAAGATGTATGTACGAATTTGTGTCTGGAGCTTACTACGACTTGAATGATGAATAGAAATACGTATTTGTATCTACAAACCGTAAACTCTAATATTAATTCTTGTTAAATTTTTAAAAGTTCTGAAATTTCTTTCGATTAAGTTAAAGAAAAGTATCCAAACGTAGATAAGGAAAAGTGCAAAGCAACTCCTACGAAAATTACGCTGAACGTGTCAACCTTAATGTCGAAAGTAACCTAAAACAAAATAATATGAAAGTAGCCACGGATTTATAAACCTGTAACAGTTTACATTTAACTTCTGATTATCTGCATGACTTTTCAGTCTGTCATGCAAATTATCTATAAGATATAAGAATATATGAAGTGGTGCTCCTTTTTCTTTTCTTACTGGCAGCAGGATGAGATGATACTTCAAGCCACAGTTGAGCATTGTGCAAGAAAATATAACGCTGACTTACTTATTACCTACGTCGTAATAGCAGGGAAAGTGTTATGTTCATAGTGAAACAGGATTTCATAGACGATAGTCTCACTGGCAAGCCGAAGGTATATTTTATAGGGTCAACCATTTCATACTTCTTTGTGGTAAACGTAAATACAACACATTTCACATTAAGTTATATAAAATTTGCGCTGAGCGAGCCGTAATTTGAAATGGTATAAAACAATTACCATAGAAGATATGGAAAATTTTATTTTGACATATATCTTATCCGTTATAATAAAAGTCTGAAGACAATACGAAAATTTTTTCGAACATTTTTTCCCATTCTTTACGGCGTGTAAGGAGGCTAGAAGTGTTGTTTGAACAATAATGATAGTTACACAAGTTTTATTGTAACAATTTTTAATTTAATTTTTATGTGAAATAAGATTTTACTTCAAACAATATTTATAATAATATGTATGTTGGTGTTTTCCGCGTCTAAATGTCTATCCTATTGCACAACATTCGGTTTACGACTTCAATGCACCGTTAAGCCATTGCCACTGAGAAAAACTATGAAATGGAAAGGCATTCTGGACGCGCCTTGACGGCGTGACAATGCGAAGAAAAAGAAAAGCGCAGCGAAAAATTTAAATATCGAATTGCTTTAATGCCATTGATTGATACCATTATAGGCGAGCATGAATGGAAATTTGCATCTTACAATTTCTTAATGAAATGTTCTACTATTGTATTGTCAATTTTTAATAGAAAATTAAAGTACTTTTCAACATAATCTCAACTTCAACTTGAAATTAAATTTTTTTCCAGAGAAGGTCAGTAGAATGTACCCATAGTATTGATGACCATAAACTTTTTAGATAACCTAGCTAAGTTTGCAATGCGGCCACACTTTAGTGTCGCATAAACCTACTACTCAATAGCAATAAATTGTATTCTCCTTTTTAAAAAGAGAAACATATCAATTTTAAAGTTTCCAAATAAAAATATTCTACACATTCCGCACTAAAATATTCTACACTAAAATATACCTACTCTTAATATAAGTTGGACGTTATGGCGAACTGTCAGTCAGTCCGCAAAACTCACTGAATACTCTTCACTGGATCATAACGCCGAAAAAACACTATACATTCGCTGTATACGTCAATGGTTATGTTTTAGATGACTCTACTAAACATTACAAGATGCTAGTCGTCATCTACTGCCACTCCCTAAGTAATCATCAAGTCTTTCCATCAGTCAAATAAAAACAAAAAACAATCCATTAGCGCCAGACTGGTTAAAAGCTACTTAGTGATATTAGCAAATTCGCAGTACACGCTTGATTGGAAAGCTAATAGTTTCATGGCCTGTCTTCATTGCTCTAAACTTATCAGTGCAGAAAAATAATATGTGACTCATATATGGTATATGTGTCGAGACTTTGTACAATTTCGGGTTTGTATACCAATTGCTTGAGTGGGCATTCTTCTCCTTACGTATAGATTTAGTAAAACGAATCTTGCCGACTATGGTTTGCACAGATAAGGTCACGTCAAGGAAAAGCAGCAAAGAAGCTGACTTTTTCTAATAGTTCTAAACCTTTGGGCATAGGGTATGTAAGGTCCAGCCGTTGGCAATGTCAAAGCTACTTGTTTCCAATTCCGGTGCATTTTCGGTAATATATCGCTTATTTTTTCTTTGCATTAGAAGCGTCTTTGACTTTGGAGTCTCAGAGATGAACACATTTTGGGGCGGTATTTTTGATAACATAACTCGAATATAAACAAAAACACGAAGTTTTTTACAAAGCTGCCAAATTTTGTTGGTATTACTGAAGCACATTCTAAAATAAAGCATAGTTTTTCGAAAAGTTTCCTCGTCTTCACGTACACGGAATACAAACATTTCATTTAATCTTAAATATCGCCAAAGCTGTATAGATATGAAAAAAATTTAATGCTGTTGAGTTTAAAAAACTCAATATTATATGTCCTTTAAACTATTTCATGAGAATGTTTAATAATTACTCTTATTTTACATATTAGTCCGTTTATATATATGTACATATACAAGTATATTTACTTATTGATTTACACATGAAATTCAACTGCAATATAATTACCATCGAATTAAGCAAAATCTTAAAAAGAAATGTTAAATTACTGTTTTTTTGATTTGAGATTCTGAGGTGCAAAACTTGAGGTAAAAAAATTACAAACCGAAGCAAAATGATATAACCGGATTCATCAACATCTTATTATGAACTATACTTTATTCTCTAAAACTTAAAATTAGAACCTTAAAAACTACAAAAAAGAAACCAAGAGAGTCAATGAAAGTTATTAATGTACGCAATCAATTTAGGAGACTCTTAATATATTGACCTAACAATACATCTTATGCTAGAATCAGAACTTAACTTTTAAAGCACAATAAATTAAGAAAGCATAAAAAGGGCCAAATCCATGTGTAAATATACAAGTGAGAGAAAAAAAAGTAGTTACACTTCTAGCACAGGGGCACATTTACAATCGATATAGTTCAAAGCTACAAATGAACTCTCTAAACAAATGCAAACATACAAAAGATTGGTAACCGATAATGCTGTAGCTTTAAAGATTGTAGCTTAATTTAGATACAACATAGGGAAAAAGCGCGTATTAGTGAGAGTTGATTTAATAGTACTTAAAGAACGCGATATTGAGAGTAAATTACAAGAAAATTTGTGCAAATGACGGCTGATAGTCATATTTACTTTGGCGACGTATTATGAAAAGTAAAGTTCCTAGAAAAACGATTAGAAACATTGAAGTTCGTCTCACATAGTAAACCTGGCGGCGAGTCAATAGTACCATTTATTTAGTTAAGAAACAAAGAAACACTAACACGTTTCTCTGTTGGCTGTAGAGATAGCAAAAGCAATCTAAGGCGGCAACGGTTCTCAAACAAAATACTTCAAGGCAAGCAGGAGAAATTATTTTTGAACGGAATTCAGATGACGCCAAAGCGGTTACGACGCTACCACCAATTTGATAACCATTGCAAAATATTTCCACATTGAAGATATCTCGCCATGAAATTACTTACAAATGGCAAACAAAGCTATTGATGTAGAGACGTTGGAGTTCAGTGTTCAACCCTCTAATGTTCTCACAGCGAATTTGAAAAACAGAATGAAAGCAGGGAATATATATTAAGAAGTCGTTTAAAGGAACGGTAAACATAAAGTGTCTTTTTTTTAAATATGTTTTCATTGGATATTTTAAATATGTGTTCCTTTGGATCTCGAAAGAAAGACTTTTCTCCCTCTATATATTTCATCGTTTCTCCGTAAATTAATAAATATTTTTTTCTATATTATTTGAGATTGGATTATTTAATGTGTGTCTAACAAGACAAGAAGTTTTTTGCACTTGCCAGTGAAAGATAAATGGGGACAATGAGCAATTTTTCATTTCAATATGGAACAACAAACTGCATGTTGTCAGTGAAACGAAATGCTCAAGGGATAAATAGGACAAAAGGAACATTAAAATGCTAGTATGTGGAAACACTTTCTTAATTCCCGAAGCCTCGTATTATAAAAATCCAAGGAAGAGCGTAAATATGACAAAGAGAAAGACAAAAATATAAAGCTCTAAATAATTGTTGAAGCCTTATTACTTACTATCTCGCATATCTTGTAAATATGACTTCGCCGAAACTGAAACAAGAGTTTTTTCAACATTACGTACGAAGTTCGTGTGAGACATTTTTCTATTTGTATATGTATTTGTATTGTATTTTAGTTGGCTTTGAAAAAGGAAAATGAAAATGAAATTCCGACATCTAACTTTTTCCCTCATAGTTGGAAGCATCAAAAGCACGAGAGAATTTTCAGATTCCAACTAATGCAGTTAGCAAGAAAGTTAAAGAAAATTTTGCTCCATATGCTGTTAAAATGATTTTTGGGAATTTTGTTACCGTCGTAACCATTGAATTGAGCCCTGCAGCGTTGCACTTTGATGTGTTAACTAACGAACAAGAACAAATAAATCATTCAAGAATACTGCCATTTTTCGTAATCTATTGAGAACAATATTTCTATCCATAAAACTTGAGATGCTATGTATCTTTAGGAAGAATATCACTCAAAATCTCATTTGGTCTTTGCACTAGTAAGGTGTGTGCTTATAACTTTAAAACACAAAGTAGATTTTGAAGCCTTAAAGAAAACCGTACACAATTCAATTACAACCTACCTTCACTTTCCTTTCCAATGCTTGTAAAGGCAGTTTTCTTATATTTTTCTAATATTACACATTGCATAGTAAAGCGTAATGCACTTATAGGTGTTTATCTATGCGCTAGGCTGATATCTGTCTCGGTTTCTATGCATACATCAAATGTATATTAAGCATATCCATGTAACTGAAAGTTTGCATTCTATGTGCACATCAAGATAGAATAAAGGTTTTCTTACTTACTGCCACTATTTTTTTATGACTTTGTTTGATTTGTCGTTTCGACGATCACATTGAGATATATGTGTATCAGTAATTTTATAAACTAAATCTAGTCGTTGAATTGCTCTAACCAAATCTCCTTGTCCTTCCTGCTTGTCCAACCAAAGTCTGTTTTTGAGATGGTTTTCTAAGGTGGAATTTGAGGCAATTAGGAATTATAAGCAAGTTCTCTTAGTTTGCGGGAATGGTTTTGGCTAAATAGGTTAAAATCAAATTCTTTTAAAGCATAATTTTGGTGCCTGAGCTGTGTTGCAATATTCCAATGCCAATGTAATTTTCTTGGTTATGATTTTTCTTTCTAACAGAAGTAAAGTATGCACACATGGTTGCCTATCTTTTAGAGACACTTGCATAGGATGCTTGAAAGAGGTACTTTCAAGTCAAAGCCGTTTACTGCCTCTTAATTATTTTTTAACTTGATGTAATTCAGATTTCATTTAAAGTTTCTAAAATTCATAAGCTTTTTGTAGAAAACACTTGTTAATTGGCTTTCCAGTTTCATTCGTATTACTTAATAAACAAATTAAGATAGAATGGAATATATAAGATTTCCTTAACTTTTACATTATTTCTCTGCTTGGTAGCCTATGTGAAACAATACCATTTGATTGGATCTTAAATTACGATCACCATACGATAAAATATTTATGCGCTCCTAATACTATAGCTATGCTGTAGTACATCCATTTGACTCATATGAGGTTTCGAGCGTGTTTCAGAAATTTTCAGCTTTGATCCTCTCGAATAGTACTCCCAAAGCTTTTGGGAATTATTTCCGTCACATCACAATTTACCGAGGAAGAAAAATTTGTCAAGTTCTTTCAGACACATGTTAGTGGGAACCTTTGTGTACAGAAAAATATACGGAAATTATTCAACATTTCTCAAAAAAAACAATCACTATAGCATTTGAACTTGATCGTGATCTCATTCTATATGAAATGTCTCTAAGTCGTGTCCTAAGGTATTTCTTCCCTCGTCCGTACCAAGTATGTAATTTTGGAAAGAAATTTTCTTTAAGTATTTACTTCGATCGTTTGAAAGCTTTGACTCCAATGTGTACACAATTTAAACAATATTTAGCACAAACTGGAATGAAAAGTCATTCCGGGATAAAAATTGCTTTTAATACTAATTATATTAACGGTTAATTTATGCTAAAAATTTGACAGAGTAAACTGCAATGCAAGCGTGATACGAAAAAAGCATATTAAACGAACTGATATTCTTAATGTTACTTCGATATTAAAGCTCAAGTGTTCACAAAAATTCTTTAAAATTTTGAGAAAATAACAATTTCAAATAAGTAAGAAAATTGTATTTGGCTCTGAGTGAATCTTTTATCCACCACCTTCATTTTGAGAAATAGGGATTTGTCGGATTTTGTTCATTTTTATACAATACATGTGGAAAGATTTGTTGTGAATTTTTGCTGTTTATGAGTAACAAGCAAAAATTTTGAAAATCTTTTATGGACTCTAAAACACCGTTATTTTTTAAAATGAATAAAGTAAAATATTGATTAAATTCAATATAAACAGCCGTAATGCCTGTACTCAGCTGTCTTCAGCGTAAGCCACCAATTTCAACTTTCTCCAATTTCAAAAACTCAGTGACGTTATGAACGAACCTATGGCGAGAACATTCTTTTTTGCCCATATATGTGTATAATACATTTATATACATTTATATATTATACATTAACATTTATATATTATATATATAATACTTACCGTTGTATGCTATTTAAGCGATCAAGAAAACTACCAAAATGTCTAGATACGAAATTTGGATGAAATGTCCAAAATCCTGGTGGCTTTTGAGCGGGATCTTTAAAATATTCGCCGATGTTTTCCTTAAAATAAACAAATAATTCACGAAAAGATTTCAATATATCAATTGAAAGTGTTGAACTTTGCATGGCCTCATCGATATCACTGTGAAATATAGACGAAGCATTCAATTAATATATTAGAGGCGGTTGTAGTATTCAGGAAGAAACCAACAATTTGGGAAATTTATCTAAAAAGGGAAATTTATTTCATACGCATTAATGTAAGCGCTTACTTTTCTTAGATTACTTCTAAGAAAAATTTACTAAGTGGCCCCTAAGGAAAGGAAGGTACAACTATACTAAGCCAACTCACATAGACAGAGATTCACATCGTGCATAAGATCTATATAATTAATCTCATCTGATTTTTCTAAACTTTCATGTTTGTCTACCTATATCCTTCATTTCGAGATGCTATGTTTATAAGACTCACGTTAAAAAAAGAAAAAATCGTTTTGCAATAATTAGAAAACTTTATTATTTAATATATATTTCTTGTTTTCTTTTTTTGATTTGTGCATTATTGATGTATAAGTGTGTTGTTTACGTTTTATTTTCTAATTTTGTGTTTATTTGTACTAATTTTATCTGATTTATTTGTATATTGAAATTTTACACAATATCCCTTTAAATATTTACCAATTTTGTTAGTTGTCATCTTTTTTCTCATATCTATATGCGTGAAGCTTTTTGAGTTTTGAGAGCTTTGAGAAAAGTATAAATAACTTTATGTGTGTACCTTGAATTGATTGGTGCTGAGCATATTGTTACAAAGCTGCCTTTTGTATTCTTACAATACACACAGTCCCTATCGCTAGATAGCAAAAAGTATAGATTTAATATTTAAAATTTCTTTATTGATGAAATAAAATTTACAACCTCAATGATTTTTACAATTTATTAAAAGGAACTATTTCTTTAACGCTTAGCTGCTTCTCAAATATTTTTAATCAACTGGTTTGTTTCAAGCAAAATCCTTACGAATATCACTAGCGCTGCGTCCTTTTCTGCTGTCCATGTCTGCTAACACTTTGCCGTTGAATTTCCCGGCGTAGTTTCATTAATCCTATTTGTGAATCTTTGCTTTTATTGAATGCTACAAATGTGCATTTCTATGACCGTGTAAAGAAATACCCCCTTTCATATATTTTATCAAGTTTGTTGCATTTGCGTTTTACCAGTTTGTGATTTTCGGAACAATATATATACGCTTTCATTTGGCCTGTGAAGCTTTTTCCTTGATGTTGCAAACATTTTCACAAATAATGAAATTTCAATATTCTATTATATCGGATAGGCGTGGTCGATCATTTCCATATTTGCATAGACACTACGCAACAGCTAGCACAATATTTACGGAATCCATCAATCTTTTCTTGCTTTCAAAACGAACGGTAGTCTCGGTTTACGTCTTACAGTGGTCATGTTCTTCGACTGATTTGGTTCTTTTTCAATGCCAACTTGCGTACAAGAACTTCCAGTATTTCCGTCAAACCATGAAACTAAAGTCTTCATTTTGTACTGAGCTGAATGTTTACCACAGATATTTCTTAGGCGGACAGACAGAGATGCTTAAACCGATTTTAAATTAGTATGCTGATCAAAAATATACATACTTTGTCGGTGCCATGAAGTTTCCTTCTGAAAGTTGCAAACAAAATCGCACAATTAATGTACCACCTTCCTTCGGTAGTGGGTATAAGAAAAGGTGTAAACACAAAAGTCGTAATTCGAATAGAATCAATATTATCCCGTAAATTCATATTGAAATTATTTTTAAACATTCAGATAGTGAAACTTAGGAAAAGTAGCAAAACCACATTAAAATATTACGCAGCTAATAAATTTTTATTCTTTATCTGCCCAATCAAAAAAATAAAAAAGTTTGATTACAGTTTACTGTAATTACAATTAATTCGAAATCTATGAAATCTAAAATTATGAAGGCTTGAAAATTAGATTTCAGAATCCCCGTACACGGGTTTAGGAAAGTAAGTGAAGCAGGTATAAGAAGAAAGGCTTTTGTGATAAATAACAGAACTAAACACATGAAAGAGCGTTCATGTAAAAATCATTCTTCAGAGAGACCTGCGATAGAAGAAAGCCTTAATTATAAATCTATAACAACTTTTTACTTTAAAGAAATTTTCAAATTACTAGTCAACGTCCCAGTTCAACTATTAAATATATGTTAACATTTAGTTTGCTCTGGAAAGTTAATTTCATTTAAACTAATATCAATAATCAGATTAAACGATAAAATAAAATAAACTAAAGACTGATAAGGTTAACATATAAGCTACTAAAGCCTTTGTTATTCAAATTTTAACGTTTTTAAATTTTTTTTTTTTTTTCATTTTGTATCATAGACAATATAAATATAAATTTTAAAGCCTATGACTCTTCCCGGTATATACCTTTAGTTCAAAATATTTGCTTAATTCTATAGCCAACAAGTATGTGTTCATTTAAAGTTAAATCACCGAGAATGACAATTAGCAGTAAGTAATTTCGTTTCAAATTATTTATCAATATTGTCCTCATCCACTTAAATAAACACCCAATGCACGCTCCATTGCATATTAAAGATGTTCGATAAGCAATACCCTTTCGTAATTCCTAACAGAAGTATAGATATGGGAGAACGTCTATGACTTACCCCGCTCCAGACCTCTGTATTGCATTACACTTTATCCAACCGTTTCACTTCTTATCTAATTCTCTACCCATTATATTTCTACACAATCTTTTCGGTCTTCAACTATGATTCCCTTTTATGTAATATCTCCAAAAACATTCATTTCTAATAAACCATTCTATTTCTTCCCATTACCAACACAACCCCTTCTTCATTTGTATTTTAATCTCAATATATTACAAAGAACAATTACTAATCTTGCCTAAACATAGAATTCATTCCACCCTCCACATAGAACTTTACTGAAGATCCACTCTCCACTACTGCATACATCCTCATATGTTTACAACGAAAACAAAGTATTCATAGTAAAC